>VXBW01004687.1:42081-60281 GCA_013400375.1 Thinocorus orbignyianus
CTTTTTTTTTTTTTTAGTTTGATAGTCTGTCTAGGAAATTCTAGGTCTAGAGAAATAAAATTTCATCTTCTCATCAAGAACTTTACCTGAGAAAAATCTAGTTTTGATAAAAAGGCATCTTAGGCTACAATCTGTTGTGGAAGATTTAGAAACAAAACAGAAAAAAAAAGAATTAAAGCATAAAAGCAAAGGGTAGCTCTGTTCATTCCTAAAAATATGTTAATGATATGTAAGTATGCTATAAACAAAACAAGTTGTGTAAAATATAAGTTTTCAGATCTTATAGCAAGAAGAAAGCTTTTAAGGCAAGGTTTCATGACAATGAAATATTCTTTCTGATCATCTTACCTTTGAGCTGTCTGTAGCTTCGGTTGTTGACTTTTTCTCCTTCTGAGCTTGTAGAATTCTCAAGTCCTGTGCTTTCTTTTAAGGTGGTGGGTGAGCTGCATGCAAAGTAACTGCTGGTCTGGATGTGAGAAAGTATGAAGTGCTGCTGCTTTTCGTTTCGTGGCATATTTCTATTACAACATCCACACGCACGCTATGTATGTAGTATGTCACAGAGCTCATTTAAGGATGTAAATAGGTGGCTTTGTGGGGCTGGTGTCTCTGAGTCACCCACACAAAAGTCTGCAGTAACAGAGGAGGAAATTCTGGCTCTATAGATTTAT
The DNA here is from genome assembly GCA_013400375.1 of Thinocorus orbignyianus. NCBI lineage: Eukaryota > Metazoa > Chordata > Aves > Ciconiiformes > Thinocoridae > Thinocorus > Thinocorus orbignyianus. The sequence goes on from VXBW01004687.1 coordinate 42,753, forward strand.
TTACTTTCTCCCACAAGACATGATTTTATTCTTTGTATGTAACATCTGTGGGTGGAGTGTTAGCTGTTAGAATGTGCTTTGAGCTAAAACCTGGGCTACCACTGTCATTGTTTCTCTCACAATACCTAAAAGGAAATGAAGGTGATTGATTTTCAGTGGCGATCTGATATGTTCACCTTAAGTTGATATTTAAAAAAAAGACAAAGGTTACTCTTAAGTCTGTTTATACTGTAAGGAGCAGGGAATGTACCTGTGGAGAGTGTCAGGTGCTGATTTTGTTCAGGGGGAAAGGGGAAAAAACGACTTTTTTGTCCATTATATGCATGTTTGCAATCTTCTTACCAAAGGGGGAAAGGCCAGACGGGTGGTCTTGCTTGGTCTTCTGCATTGCCCTTAAATTTAAAGCTGAGGATTATATTAACTGAATTCAAACTGTGCGTGTGTGAAAGAGATGGGGGATAGGAGATGAGAGAAGAAACAGTACTTGGGGGTTCCCCGTGATATTTTAGTTGAAATGACTCTACTTAAGGAAAAAAAAGAAACACCACCAAGGGGAAAAAACATGATAGAAGGTCTGAGTGAACAATACCTCATCACATTACTCAGTTAGGTTTCACTTCTTTGTATCCAGTGGTAGTCTTGTGACCATGGCTGCATTTTGGATGTTAACCAAAAGCCCCCACAATACTGTCAGGCACCACTACCATTTGGGGCAAGTCAGCCGGGGTGGTGGAAACCAAGGCTGACGTGACCATCGGACATAAGGCCAGTTGCCAAAGTTCTGGTCTGGTTTTTGTACGTGCCAGTTCTGAGATTGCCACAGAAGCTCAGAGTGGATGGTCCCTCTTCCCCTTTTAAGGTTTTCTCCTCACACACTTGGAGTTTTCTCTTCTTTCTCATTTTGTCTTCGATATTCCTATTCTCATGCTACCTAAGCACTGCCCACCTCACTAGAGGCTGCCCAGAAGCTTGCCTCACTGGCCATGCTTGCTGCACAAAGCCCTGTGTGGTTACATCCCTGGAGAAAGATGCTTTGGAAAGGGGAGGATGAGGAAACAGCAATGCCATAGCTGGCACATCATCTAGTCAACGTCAGTGGTTCATCTGCCTTTTTTTTTTTTTTTTCCTAGTAAACATCCTCATCTATACTTTAGGCAGGGATTTGAGAAGAGGCTGGGAAGACATGCAGCGGGTACAATTGCACTTGGGACATGGTGTGAAGGCTACTCTCCCTTCAAAATCAAAAGGATGCTGCTGAAGGGAAAATGAAACCGAGTGAGCAGTGTAACGGCAAGGCAGGAAGAGTCTGTGAGGGACTGTTGATTAATAGCTTAACTTGTGATGCAGTGCTGAGAAAGTTATGGGCAGCCAAGATATGTTTCTTTCACTGCAGGCCCTACTCTGTTGTAATGGGACACAACTCTTCATGAAGTTCTCAAGACCAAGTGTACAGTCCCTTTTCTTGAAGACCAGGTTGAAGACAGCCACACTCTGCAAACTCTGCGCTGTCCTTGGCACCTCTGTGCATGTCACCGATGCCATCAATGTGTGAAGCACCTTGTTGCTTCCTGCAATTTTAGATACTGAATGCATCATCTTGTTCCTTTTTACTGATTAAGGAGCTGTTTCACATACATTTTTTTGCTAGTATCCAGGACTATGCCATATTACCCCTGCCACAGAAACCTCCCATTCAGGCCCTGTACACCTCCCTGGGTGGCAACAATTCCCTGTGCTTGCCCTTGGGTTCAACCTTCTTGCAGTGCTGGGTTGTGCTAGACCGCACCACAGAGAGCAGTGCTGTGGTACTGGCTCTTCAGTACGGGGCTGGAGTTGCTGATACACTTCCAGTTTAGGAGCTAAATCAGTAACCATTGCACCACACAGGATTGGACAGTGGAAACAACGTGGATTTTTCTTGATCTAAATCAGACTCTAACCACTGAGAAAAAATATTTCCTTTGCTTGAGGAGAAAGAGCATCCACTCCTGTGATTCCCTTGCTTTATTCCTTGATTTACCTTAGCTGGCCTTCAAGTCTTCTCCAGTTTTCAGTTCTGTTCACCTCCCCACCACCCTCCCATATCCCCAAGCATCTGTTTTTTCTCTTTTTTGAAGAGCTGCTCTACCGCTGTACCGAGAAGAAGGCTCCAGAAACCAGCCAGAAGGAAATAGAAGGAGGTTGAGCAAACAGAACAATGTGTGGAGCCTTGAGATGGTCCCAGAGAAGCTTTTATGGCTGGAGTGTGCTTGGTTGGCATCATCACAGCCCATGTGCTCACACTGGGCCATTGCAGCCTCCCGCCAGGGCTGCCTGCAGCCTCTTGGTGAGCCGGAATTGGGATGAAATATCCAATCACCTAAATCCAGTCACTCCACAGAGCTATTTGTTATTGAGTTGCACCATCTTGTGGCTGTAGGGGAAATGAGAAACACAGCTTCAGCCTTGTGATGTCTCTGTCGTAATCTTTGGTTGATCATCAGGAGGAACTGACACCTGTAGTTCAGGCAGCTTATCCCACAACTTGCCTCCACCAGCCAAGCATTAGACTCCTTGTCTTCATTGGCTTCTGTGTTTGCTACACCATCCACAATGTGGACAGCTCAGGAATGATGAGAAAAGAGAACCAAGACCTCCGATGGTGATGGGCAGAGAGGGCCAAAGCACAGGAGCAGCTGAATTGGAGCTTTTCTGTAGAGACAGTGGCAACAAGTACTGCCTGTGAATTACTGGTGAGACTGAGAGGTCAGGGCCAGGAAGCTGCTGTGGTCATACAGAGCTCTGATGCTAGTGATGGCCTTCTCACTGGCGTTTAATGTCTTCTGAAAGGACCCTGCAGCTTGAGGGTCCAGCAAACCTTGGGTGCACCAGGGCTGAGAGTGTCCCAGTGTAAAAGGGTCCTTTCAACTCTGGAGGAGCTAAATCTGCTGCTTGGGAGAGCAGGTGAGCTGGTTTCTCTCTTTAAGCTCTGACATGTTTAGTTTTGAAGTGACCAAGTGTTTGTTGAGAGATGTGTTTCAGTTTCCACATCTGGGGATGCTCCTGTGGGACTCCTGAGGCCAGGTCAGCAGGGTGGGTATTTTCTGTATCAGTGCTGGGAGGACTGGTGAGATCTGAAAGGGATGAAATGTGAATAAACCCAAAGGAATAAGAAACTCTTTTTCCCGAATCTTCTACTACATCCAGATCTAAGGCCCAGGCAATTCAGGCATTCATTGAACTACATCCTTACTCTGCTAACTCTCAAGCTGCAGCACCAATGGTAACAACTTGGTGGAGATCTGTCTCTTGTGTTGCAGCTTTTGCATTTGAGTTATTCTCGCACGCCACAGAGAAGCCATTCAAGCAGAGCTCGTGCAACCCGTCGGAGGGCCCTACATACCACATCGCGGTGCATGCCTTTTCCCAGCCTACTGACTGACTAATTTTGACATTCTAAGGTATTTTTTTATTGGTTTTTGGTTTTTTTGTTTTTTTTTTTCTCCCCTACTCAAACCATTAGCTATCTTGGGCTTTGGCTCATAATTACCTTTGAAAGATCTGAGACAGCATTTTCGTAAATCAGCTTTTTCCCAACAGATCATACAAACCTCCAAGCCATGACTCCCCCCTTCCCTCAGGATGAGAGGCCCCTCAGCTGCAATTTTACAAGGTGAGAAAAAAAATCAGTTACTGAAGACGACCATGGAGATTTTTCATAGTGTTGAAGTGCATGTACAACTCCAGCAAAGTAACTGCATAATGGGACCTCCTTTCGACAAGGAGACACATCTTGAACCAACTGGGCTGCTCATATGGCCGAGGAACTGTGTCCTTCTGGAGTTCACCCCGTGGTGACTGGGAGAGTCTTGATCAGACCCTACACAGCTCATGGTTCCATTTCTTCTTAATGGGAAAGGTCAGTTTTCTTTGCTTCATTTCTGGGCCCTGCGGAACGGCATGGCATATGTCTGTGAGAAATCATTAGGTATATTTACGGCAACCCTCGTGGCAGGGAGGGAATTTTGTTGACTGTCATTATGAGAAAATAATGAACTGAAGAAGAACATAAGAGTCATTTTAGGCATGAGAAAAAGTGCATCTAATATGGCATCCCATCTTCGACTGAAGCCGGTAGGGGATGTATAGCAAGAGACTGCATTCCTGTTGCTGACAGTGCTTCCAGAAATAAAATGTTTAGAAAATAAGGAAAGCCTGGTCATAAAGACTCCCTTTGTTAGGTTCTGGAACTTCCTCTTCCCCTATCCCACAGTGTTTTCTGCTGAGGTCTTACAGATCTGTGCTGTGCATTGAACGTGATATGCACGTGCATCTTTATGCTGAAAATACCAAAATGTTTTATCCATGTATCTTTAGTATTTTAGGGAACCAGTCAGCTATCAGTGAACCATATTACCTAACCACTGCTGCTTCAAGAACATTTCTTTAGAAAAGCACCCAAACAAATTGTATGATACAGCAACTTAACATTTTCCATTGTTTGGTAGAGGTAGGTTGGTTGTTAGAATTGCTTAACAGGAAAAGCAGGTAGGCTGCCAGCTGAATCATGGTTTCTGGTCTTCATGAGGTAGCAGAAATTAAAAGACAGCACATGTCTGGGTTAAGATAATTAGCACAAAGAAATGAATTTGTTAAAAATGCAGTGACAGCAGTCAGAATTTGGCAATGCTACTTTTCCCTGAATTTGTATTCATAACATATTCCTCAAAGGAAATATTTTTACGAAATTATAAATTTTCGAGAGACTTATTTGCGGGAGTGTGGGGGAGAAAACTTTTTTTAAAAATTAGTTTTTACTAAAATTCATTTTTCCGTCTCTGTGTTCTGCTCTACTGCTTCATTATGTAAACCGTGTGTACCATTATTGTGCTGGTCATCAACTTATGGTCAACTATAACGTTAACAGGCCAGTAGCAACACATATGTTTATGATATCATGATGTACTAGTACAATTTAACTTTGCCATCACTAGAGGTAGATAGAGGATTTGACTGTTACTCAGAATCCCTCTTTCCTAGTTGCATGTGTAGTCAGACGTGTCGGTTTAGTGCTTCACTAACCTTACAACCTGTTCATGAAATACGAGCTGGGCTGAGTGTTGTGCCGATGAGGTGTGGTGATTCCTGTGTGTAACCACACCACTTTTAGGGTGATTTGGATGTCTTCACAGGACAGCCAGATGCAGGCTTGCTTGCTTGACGCTGTCAAGTTTGGGGTTTTCTCTCCTCTCCTAAACATAACTGTTCTGGTGTTGTCCTGGTGGAGTAGGTAGGACCTGTTACCTTTTCCATTTTACATGTGGGGAATCAAAGCAGAGACAAGCGAAAGAACTTTCCAAAGGAGATACAAGGCATCTACCGTGGAGTGTGGCTTCCCAAATCCAGAAACCTCCCTCCTTGTGCCAACACACTATTTTTAGCCTGTCCTTTCCTGGGGCCCAGCTCCGTCTGCCCCTCAGGAGAGACAGCATTGCGTCAACCATGTCTGGATGCCTACACAGCTTCTAGAAGTTCTACATCCTTCATTAATATTTTGTATGTCTGGCCTTTTATATTCAGAATCAACAATTCTCAGTTGGTAAGTGCTAAAACAGTTGAAACTGTGTAGTAATATGCAAAAGAAGTAACCAAGAATATGGTAACGTGTATATTTCATGTAATTTTCCATGTATATGTGATCACTTAATTTCAATTTTCAGTCTTTCCATTTAATTTCAGTAACATCTTAGTTAAGGTGAGGCTGTGTATATGTGATAAAAGTGTAGCATGTCTGCAGTTATATTCTGTGCATATTTCAGTATGGGGTGAGAGAAGAATATCTTTCCCTCCTTTTTTTCTGTAGCTGAACTCAGGAAGTGGTGGCTTTCAAGCAAATCTTGCACTGTGTAAGATGTAAGTGTGTATGGTGTTTATTCAACTTATCATATAGTCACCTAAATTATGTAAATCTGCTGAGCACTCATAATTCATAATTTCTTTTTTCATTATTATTCCTTTTAAGACAATACAGCTTACAGAAAGAACTTGTACTTCTAAAGATTTGGTTTCTTTGGCCACCGGTCTCTTGTGCATTTAGCGGAAGGATTTCTTCTTTTCGGGCTTGCCTTCCCTTACCAGCACAGGTTTTCTCATAACAGGCACAGGTATTGAGACAGCAGTTTGGTTATGCTAAAGCCTGTTGCATTGCTGCTGATGGTTTTTAGGCTACTGCTAAGCAGCAGTGTTAAGCGGTTGCTCTCTCACGTGCGAAGCGTGTGGCATCCCACACGTCTCTGAATCATAGAGAATAGTCTACATGTGTGGGGTTTTTTTTTAACTTTTCCACACATTTGTAATTGTCTTGCCCTTGATTCAGTGGGTGGGTTTTGTTGTTGGTTTTTTTTCTCTCTCTTTTTTCCTTCTGAGGCTCTGATTTTTACAGCTTTGGTTCCTAGCAATAAGTTTTTGCAGAAGGAAGGCCATTTTGTTATTCCTTTCAAGTTCAGGTGAAAGGCAGAGGAAGAGGAAAACTTCTGATAGTTTTGTGTCCCCTACCATTGTTACCATCTGACATCAGGTATCTTTGCAACAGCTACCTTCTGAGCTGCTCTCTCTTCTCCAAAGAGCTACCGTGTGATAACTACATTTGGGCACATGGAATGGGGCAGAGAAGGGCTCTTTTACAGGACAGAAGCCAGGGACCTTGGCACATGCATCAGCTGGGACTTTGCATGGCAATTTAGGCAGTGGTCACTGGCTTGTTTCCACCCTGCAGGCTGGCAGCAGTGCTTGTTGTAAACCAAAGACCAAAGTGCCTGAAGAAGCTGGTCAGCCAAGCAGCCCTATGGCTTGACACTGTGAATACCCCACCTCAGGTTTACCTGTAAGATGAGGAATGTGTGTGAGGTTTATTATTTGTGGGGTAATATGTACAGTTTAGTTTTGCCACCACGTTGTCCTTAGAAAAGACTTGTTGCACCACATTGAACTGATGGACTTGTTCAGAAAAGTGCCCAGCAAATGGCAAGTTTAATCTTCTGAGCCCCTCATACTGGGGAGGCTGGGGAGAGAAAGGTTCATTGTCTCAAGAAATCACCTGTGAAACAGCCTGATTTAAGGAAAGCAGTTCTTCCTAATACCCACTCTTTTGCATCTTTGAATTGCTCCATTGAATCCTACTAAGTTCTTGGCTTTGAGACAAGAAGAAATTCAATTTGATGGAATGTGAATTGGTTTTTGTTTGATTTTGGATTTTTTTGTTTGGTTCTTTTTTTTTTTTTTTTTATGCTGTAGAAGTGGTGGGTTTTGATCACTTTTGCAGGTAAAGGCTTTTCATATTACTACTTATGCTCATATTTCCATTATGCTATGCTTTCTTGTATCCCTAGTTATTCAGTAAGGTCAAATTTAGGGTAGTTTTTTTACTATTTGTTTTCTCTAAGACAGAACCCTTAGAGCTGCAGGAGGCTGACACAGACTGGAGTGATGAAACCGCTTGCTGTCTGTCTGCATATACTCCCTGAGAGAGACAGGACACAACAGGAGGGAGAGGAAGGATGGAGGAAAGGGGTTTGATGGCCTTTTCACAGGGGTGCAGCTGACATTGTGAAGGATTTCTTTTATCCTTGTGTACTTTCTTTATATTTTTCCTTCTGTCCTTGCTGCAGGTCTGTGCGGGCTGTTCCTGCCCTGCAGAACTAGGACAGGGAGAGGTTCATGCTCCACTATAGACTTTGTATGTATATTTAATTATATGCTATAGTGTGTCTGCATAGTTAGATACATCATCTCTATAGAAAGGGGCCCACATGCACCACAGCCTGGATTTTAACCAAATGAAGTGAGAGCCCCTGCTCCTACCCTCTCCTTCATGCTATCTCCTTCCTCCTCTCTCCACTGGCCATCTCTTGCTTTCCTCAGAGGGTTGATGTGCAGGGTCTGATGCTGCATCATCCTGTGCTGCCTTTTTTTTTTTTCTCTGTGCCTTCAGTGAGAGGTTTAAAGGACTTTTAGTAGATAGGATTTGCAGTAACTTTAAAAATGTCTGTCTTCCTGCCTGAAAATAATGGAGCTTATTAACCGCTAATTTTTTTACCATGATAAGTGTACACTCAGACTTCTCACGTTTATTAATTCTTAGTGAAATCAAATTCGTATGAATAAATACAAGACTGATAAGTTGTTACAAGCATTTATCAGGCCACATCCTTTTCCTGTTGTTTTCCTGGTAAGCTATTCTAAAGTTAAGTATATAAACAATTTAGCATAAAATTTCTCTGGTCTTGAGCATTTCTTTCTAAATAACCACAACCACCGAAGGAAAAAATAACTAGGGCTATAACTTTGATGCTGATTTAGCAGTCAGGCTTTTGATCTGAATTAAGGGGGAGAAAGTGTTAGAATATCTTTTTCTTTAACTACAGGATTATTATTTTTTTTAATAATCCTACCATAGTTCAGTTCTTGTAGAGTTGGCGCTTGGTGCGTATTTTGCAGTGTTGACACCTGTTTTTTCTAAGTAAATTGTTCCAGGATCCAGAATATTGTTTCTTCTATATCTTCTGTACCTCATAAGCTTGTGAAAAGTTAGATCAAATTTGAGGTCAAGATACATCTAAACTTCTAACACTGCAGTTTAATAGCATAACCATAGCGTAACCATATTTCAGCCAAATATCTTCCTGGAACTATAACTAGTGGTTTAAAATTTGTGCCTTTTGAGTAGGAAAAAAAAAAAAGTAACCATCCTAAATTAACTATTTGTTATGCTTGCTTTCATCTTCTTTTAGCCTGACCTAGTTTATCAAACTAAGAAATATTGACCATTTCTGTGTAGGAGAACTCTTGCTTATGATTCTGAGTGGAGGAGAAGATACGTGTTTGGAGGAAAACACTGTGCAAGTGAATTTAATTGTTATTCCCCTCCTCCAAACAAACGGATGCACAATGTAGTTGTGGCTTACCACTCTTCTGCTCAGTAGCACCTTCTGCACTAAGAACCAGCTGACCTTTGGTAGAGGGAGCTGCCACTCAACAGCAGAGAGATTTACAGNACTCGATGCTAGTTAAACCATGACAGTTTTTTGGGGTATGTACTGGAACCACAGAGCAAATGCGAGTGCTGGGTTTTGTTTTGCATTCAGTTGAATTTTCATGGTCAGATCGTGCATTGCCACGGCTCACAGGCACGGAGAAAGTGTAGCCTGCCTTTAGCCCCCCTTGCAGCTTGCAGGGGCTCCAAGGGCCAGTTTTTCCTGCCAACAGAAGGGCAGGAAAAGCAGGCAGGCTCCCAGCACTGGCTCTGCAGGAGCCTAAATACTGCAGGCTTGCACCTTCCTCCTGGTGGGCCGTGCTCGGAGATAGGTAGTCTCCTCTTAATAATTCTCTCTACCTCTGGTAAAGGACTGTGTTTTAAGGTGTTTTCATTACCCAAAGGTGTTTAATTTCATTTCAGATAGGTCCACCTCCTATGCTAAGGTACAGGAGACACCCAGGCTGTGTTGTGCTGCTAAAGGCAAACCTGGGCAAGTGACTGAGAAGGACCTGGGTGCTGTGCAGCAAACCTCCAGGCAGGGTTTTCATGTTTGTGTTGTTTTCATGTTTCACATCAGTAATTTTTTTCCCCACATTTCTTCACTTTTTACCTAGCACCATGTTCTCCACCCCCAGGCGTACACAAGACCTTCAAGTTTCCCAGCTCACAGAAAATGAGAAGAAAGGTGACTCAATTCCACACCTTTCAGTGTACAAGAAAAAGCAGCCTTTTCACACCACTGAGGAAAATCTGGGACAGATTCTCTGAGGAGTCCAAGCTGTGGCTTTCTAGCAAATATCGAGAGTGGGGAAAGAGCCCTGTGGACAGGAGAATCCCTGAATGGGGAACACGAGGTGGAAGGAGGAGAGGGATGGCTGCTTGGGGTGCCCACCATGGGTGCTGGAAGGATGGCTCTCCTTTTCCCTGGCCAGGGAAGCTTGGTAAGTTTCCCAGTGGGAAAGTTTGGTAAGGAACTAAACAATCAATTTAAGCAACCAAGCCACAAACCAGTTTTGAGAACTGAAATGTAAGGTTAAGGAGCCAAATTTCAGGTGCAAGTCTCAGTAATGGAAGACAGTTTGCATTTCAACCGAGGCTATGCTCAGGGACAGAAACGCATTAAGATTTGGAGTAATTGGTATTGCTTTAGTACCTGGAGGAGGATTGTGAGGTATTTGGTATGTTAGATTGTAAGTTACTTAGAAAATGAAAGAAATTTTGGTTGAAGAGCGTAGCTAACCTTACATTGGTCCCATAGAAGGCTCTGCACTTGCTGAGAGGCTGAAAGGGCTCCTGGGATCCATCTGGCAGTGTCTGTTGGTAGCTCGGCTGCCTGTGGTGGTGGGGAACAGACAGAGGTTTATTTATATTGCTTCATAATATATGTATGTTTTGACTTAATGACCTTTGCAAAGGAATTGGTTTGAAACTATGTGCCAGGTCTTGTCAACACAGCAGGAGTGTGTTATATACTGTCATTTAGGGACGAGCTTTCAGTATGGCCCAACTTCAGTGCTGCTCTTCAGGCTGTGCTTGTGTTAAAGTATCACAGAAAAAGAGTGGAGTTGAAATCTTTAATGATTTGGAAAAAGAAAACCCAGTACCTTATGATTTGTGACAGTCTGCTGTTAGAGAGGCTTCTGGCCACAGAGGTGAGTCATGGACCACATCACCTATATGTGATGTATGAGCAGGCATGTTCGAAAGGACCACGGCTCAGTTGTGAGAATCGCTGTCACGGCCCTGAGTGCACCAACCTGCAACCTCTTCCTCTTCTTCAAATCTTTTCTGCAAATGGGGCTTGGTGGGGAGTGCCTGAGATAAGCTGTAACACAAAATCGAGCTGCTGTGGGGGAGCAGCTTGAGGCAGAGCTGGGGGGACGCTTGCATCCAGCCTCCTGCTTTGCTGGTGCTGCCCGGAGTGCTGGGCACAGCCCCAGACCCGGCCTGGCTGTATCCCTGCAGACCTGCCAGGGCACGGGGACTCAGGCTGAACCTGGCTCCCCGCGGCTGCCCGCTCAGCTCACCTGGTACGAGTTCAGCAGGATACACCCTGTGTGGAGGATATGGGCACCTGATGCTCCCTGGTGCTGCCCCACTGCTCCTGGCAGCTTGCCATAGAGGAAACAACCTACCTGTTCAATGATGATGGCTAAAATTTGGATGTGACTTTGTGTCCGGGTAGGTTAAAAAGTCGAGTGACACTTTTGGTCTTAGTAGGTGATATTTGTAGGTGATCTTTGAACTAGTCTTTTGCTTCCCAAGTTCTAGTTATATCAAGAAAACGCAAAAAGCCCAACTCTGCAAACACCCACTCTTAAAAAAAATAAAAAAAAAAATTATTCAACTATGTTTAAAAGACTTCAGAAATTACAAAACTCTGAAATTATTTTGAAGTTCAGGTGCCTCCTGCTAATGTTTCTCTGATCTTTAGGCATTTATAGAACTCACTGAAGCTTGTGGATGTGCTCTCTGCCTCCCAGTCAGATGAACTGAGGGAACAACTGCCACTTTCTTTTTTAGTGATGACTGAAAAAACAGGGACCTGAAGACTGGACTGATGATGACGAGTCCCTGGTGCGGATGTTAACTCTGGCATTGACAGAGATTGGTGATGGTATTGGCCACACTGAGCTCTGGTTCATTTTAAAAAACATTTGGTGTTGGCATTGAAAAATTTCTCCATCAGTAGGTGGACTGGGCACAAACAACTACTAAGATTTATCTGATCAGAGCTCTCAATTTGTAAAGTCATCGAATTGCAGGAATAATACAGAAGAAAGTCTAAAGACAGCAGCTTAAAAGCAGAAGACAAAAAAAAGCAACTGCGTCTGCATGACCAAGGGTGTTTCAAGAGCAGAAAGCTGCAGGGAAAATGGAGCTAAAGGCTGAAAGTAAGAAAATGTTTCCTTGCTATTTCCCACCTCCTGCACACTAGGAGACATGGGAAGATATATGTTCTCTGTTAAAAATTATGTTAAATCTTGTCAGCTTCTCACAGGGGAGAATTCTCTCTGGCTGGTTTGCTGGAGTCAGGCCAAAGGTGGTGATAGTGTATTCTGACCTAAAGGTCAGCCTGAAGACTTTTTTTATATAACAGACTTGATACTTGGTGCAGTTAGGAGACACTGGAATGTTTTTATTTGATGGTAGGACTTTTTTCTTCTCTATTTTTTACTCCTGTCTGCAGTACCAAGCCAACACACGGGCAGTTCCCGCTGAGTTAGACTGAAATCTGCAAGTGATGACACTTTAAGGCTGTGCTCTAAATGAATAACAGTGCAAGAGAAAGCAGGCATTTGCTTTCCAGCACTAGCGTGGAAAGGGAGCATGTGCTTGTTCTCACAGGCTGTCAGCATCTTTGCTGGCGAGGCTCTGGCTGCAGTGTCAGCTTTGGTCCCTTCTTACGTTTGTGTGTTGCCAGAAAACAGCAGCGAAATAGACTTTTACAAAAATTACCCAGCACTGAATTTGTTTGACAGGGATGTAAAAACAAGAAATGATCCAGCTGAACTCCCCAAGCTGAATTTCCAGCACTGGAAGTCAAAACAGGAGACAGGACAGAAGCTTTTGCTATGTCCGTGGTGCAAATGCGGTTCAGATTCATTTAGAGAAGTTTGTGACTCAAAATGAATCCTGCTGCCTACTTTCAAGAAAAAGATTTAATTCTCAGGATATCTTTGTGTTTCTACTACAAAAGCCTAGAGGCAAGTAGGTTTTGAAGGTGATAATTTCTGCAATAGTTTTACTGTCTTTATCAGCCGTAGTGCTTGGTGTTACATAAAATAAAAACAAAAATCGCACTTGCTGCAGTTTAGATTTGGGTATTTTAACCAACCAAGTGATCTCCTGTAGTTTCAAGGCAATTGCCTCCCAGGGCCCTGCTTTTACCATGTGATATCAGAGAGTTAGAAGGAGATAGCCCAAGATATGTAGAGTTCTCTGATGTTACTGGAACTGTAATGTTCTGGGCACACTTAAGAAGATACAGTGCAGTGGAAAAGAGAGACAGATTTGTAAAAATTCAGTGCAGTTATTCTGATGACTTTACACTGTTTCAGCATTTTTTTTTTCAACTACTCTAGGAACTGGGAGTGAGTCTTGGTTTCAGTGAATTGGAATTACTTGCCTGTGGAAAAGACTTGATATAAAAGCAGAGAAAAGGCAGTGTTTTATAAAGGGTTCAAAGCCTACGTATTATGATCTTTTAAAAGAAATCATGTATTCCCCATTCGTTGAGATGATTCTAAGAAATACTGAGGAAAATTCTCCATTCAACGTGAAAAGGGGAAAGGGGAAATGAATGGGGAATGGGGAAAGGGGAGATGAATCATAGTTATCTATATTTAGCAAATAAACAGATCAAGAGTTTCAGAAAAATACTAGAAACTTAATTTTTTCCAGTGACACCAGGCAATCAGTAGATTTAATACAGATACTAATGACTGAACTCTTACTAACCTACAAGGGCAGCCATGTGTGGGCTCATTTCAAGTGCTCAGATAGCTTCTGGCATAATTATTGGCTGCATCTTTTTCAGCAATGAGTTGCTTGCGGTGGCAAAGATGCTGTATGGTTTCATCTGCAGGATACAGATACGCAAGTATCTAACAGATGTCAAGTAGACAGATCGATGACCTCAGAGCCCAGATGTTCTAGCAGCCTCCTGTCCTTGGGGAGGATGGACTGGTTCTTATTGAGGGCAATCCAGATGTCATAAATATGAATAGCTTGCTGGAGACGCCAGAAGCTCTTCACTGACTGTTGAGGGAACCTCATTAGTTTCTTTACCTGACCCTGCAGTTGGGTGCTTTGCTTCAGGTAGGAGCAGTTGTTTTGCAAGAGACAGTGTTAACTTTAAATGGAATGTCTAATGTGTTTACTTGAAGCTGCATTTTGGTTTTTGGTGTATGATTCTGATGTGGAGATCGTATGCATGAATGCAGCTGTCTGTGGTTTCCGAAACTCTAGCAGGACTTTACCCATGCACTGAACTAGGTAAATGCAGTCTTGGTCAGAATGAAGGTTACTTGTAGAACAACATCTCTCACTTACAAGTGTAGTTTTCCAGGTCTCAGGAAATCTGAAAAAGGAAGCAATAGACTAGGCCCATAAAACTGAACAAAGAAAGAGCAAGCTCTTCCATTATTCTTTTAACATGAAAATCCACCTGTCCTTGAAGCTGTTGTGCTTTAGTAAATGGGAGGAAAAGCAATTGATTTTCCACATGCACCCCAAATGTAACAGTTCACAAGCAGCACCCTGACCTTGGCAGCACTTCTGGGCATGAGTTTGGGTGCCATGGGAGCAGGCTGCAAGGGGGCTTGCCACGGTGGCTGCATCATTCAGCTGAGACAGGATCTCTCATGTTTGTGGGTTGCTCCTTGCTCCATAGGAAGTTGGCCACTGCATGTGGGTCCAGGGCTGGGGCCTGAAACACTGGCTAATAGAGGACTTGCAGAAATTATGAGCTGGGATGAGACAATAAATGGCAGGGCATGATTGCTTCCAAACACCTACATCTCAGGCAAACTTTGAGACTTACCACAAGGTCTGCAAGGTGCTGCTTCTCATGGTTTAAATGAGTAAGCACTGTGACCTTCTGTACAGGCACTATAAATTTTTGTATAAAAGCAACTGGGCATGGTGCAGAGGAGGTGCCAGTTGCTGGGTTGAGGTGTTTTTTTTGGGGTGCTTTGTGTGTCAGATCATATAGACCAGACAATGTAGATGGCATCCTGGTGCCCAGAGCAGATTGACTGCAGGTCTGTTTGACTCCCGTGTGTGCAGGCCAGTTCACGCCTGGGAGGATGAGTGCTCACCTTGGAGCAATGTGTGCTGGAGAAAGCAGTGCAATCCCTGTGCCTGTGACCTGTTGGCAAAGCAGAAATGGCGGTGATATTAAAAAAAACAAAAAGTAAATTAAAAATCCCTTGTTCCTTCATGGTGATCCCTCTGTCATGCAGTGTGCTGCAGCAAGTGCTGCCAGCATTTCTCTTGTTTTATAGATATTTTAAAATGAAGTGAATGGGAGCAAAATTTCCTCTAGGGCCAAAAGCAATTAATTGTGCCACTCCAGGGACACAGAATCACATCGCTGGACCTGAGCTACATCAGCTGCTTGGCTACTGCCCATCTGGTTCACCTTTTTTGCTTCCCATGTTTCCAGCACTTAGATGGAGAGCTGTCTGTGTAGCGGATGATCATATCTCTCGCCTTCAGTCATTCTGACTTCCTCAGATGAAAGACAATACATAAATACAACAACTATTCTTAGACTGGCAAGATGTGCTTCAGTGCTGACGCTTGCTTTTGTCTGTCTATTGGCCTGATGTTAAAAAGATAAAAAGAAGGTGGCTTGTGTGAGCTTGACCTGTTTGTGCTGAAGGGGTGAGTGTCATCTCTCTGGGGTTTTCCAGCTAACACTAAGGTAACACAGTGATATTTTGTGGCAAGCATTTCCTAGGAGTCATATTCCAATGCAAGTTGTGCTCTTGTGAACAGAAATTAATTTCATTTATGCCTTTAGAAGTAATGCAGGATCCCTCATCTAATATTTTCCATAGGGTTATGTTTCCTGACTTAAAAAAAAAATACGTGGTTCCGTGTTGTTTTGTTGTTTTGTGGTTTTTTTTTTTATTTTTTTTTTATTTTTTTTTTTTATTTCTCCTACACAACTTTATGAGAAATAGTTTTAGCTGTTTCAGAAGCAGTCACTGTAGCTTAAAGAAGCTTCAGCCTATGCAGATCTGTCTCAGCATCCATCACCAGACAGTGGCTACCTCTACTGAGCGGAAAGATGGGCACCACACGGTGTCCCCAGTGCCCATCTCTGCCCTGCCCTCTTCTGCCTGGGGAGCAGAGTGGGAGCTGAGATGTGGGATGCAGTGGCACAAGGTATGACTTTTGAGAGTGCTGGGTCAGCACACACACAGGAGTTTGGGGACACCTCTGGGAAGATACATAAAACCTTTTCTTAGTCAGAAAGAGGGGTTGAAGGGACTTTCTGTGCCTCCTGTGGTTTTTATTGCAGCAGCAAGTTTGCATCTTTGGACTGAATCTACCTTCGGCTGCCCAGGCAGATCCTTTCCATGGCAGCAGGCTCAGGTCACTCTGTGATAACTACTTTCCACCACACACTGCAGCATCCTCTTTTCCTCTTCCTCTAGGCCTTCCTTCCCCCATACAGACAGAGTGGTCTAGAGAGTAAGAAAAAAACCTGCTACCCCTTTCAGTAACTGAGTTTTTGCACTATTCTCTCCATGCTTGATATTTTGGCAGAGCTGGGAGAGCAGCCAGGGCAAACCGTTTGTGTGTGTAGCTCATCTCTGTGTTTCTCTACATGCATAGCAAACACGCTAATATAAAATCTAACCAAGCCAGCTTTCCCCTTTGTACTGCTGTGTAAATAACAAAGACAGGCAGGCTTCTTTTCAGCTTGCTCAGGGCAAGCACGTTTCAGCCCCACTTTGTGGAAAAAAGTTCCCCTTGGGAAAAATTAAGTCACTTTTGATGTGTGGCAGCCAGGGTGTCATCATCCTCCTGGCTCTATAAAGGGGTTGTCTGAGCTACTGCCATTTGCTGCTCTGTGCTGAGCAGGTCCCTGCAGGCTCTCGTGGCAGCTGCCAGAGTCGTCTTGGGAGGTTTGTACACAGGGGTGGTGGGCTCTCCGCTCTCTGTGCTCTCTTGTTAGTCTTGCCAGTTCCTCAAAGGATGTTGCCTCTCCACAGCTCCTCTCCTTGCGTTTGGGTGGAAGGATGGAGAGCGTTTCCAAGACTTGTAGGAAGGAATTAGTCTAAAGTGGAAAATATTCTGGATGTGGGGGGGAAATACCTGCAAAACCACTCTGATGAGAGAGGCAGAAGTCTGCACCTTTGTGTAGGTTTTTTGTGTGTTCCGTTCTTTTGCGTGCATTTTGGACAGATTAAGTTGTGGTGTTGGAGGATAACCTTTGAGTGAAATATTGCTTAGAGAGGCACACAAAGATGTGTCGCTTAGGACGGTATCTCTCTGAAGATCAGTTTCAGTCTTCAAACCTGTTTCAACTTTGCTTTGTGATCTGGAGACTGCCTTACGCAGTGAAGTGTCTGCTCCTCTCCCTCTGCAGATTTCTAAATGTTTGAAATTACTTGATATGATGCTGGACTGACACTTATTAGGCTTTCTTTGTGAGTAAAACACACAAAGAAGAAATGGTGGTTGATCATTCTCACATGAAAAAGTGTCTGGTTTATGTTTTATAGCTAATGTATTTAATCATAATGAAATTATGTTGGACCTCCTCTACAGGGTGCATGTCCACCTATGCTTACTTGCCCCTTTCTTTATGCCCCTTGCTAGAAGACCAGAGGCTATCAGTGCTTTGGTCTAGGCTTGGATTCTTCCTCAGATGCTTTCTAGCCCCTGAATCATACAGTTATCATACAAGCAGTTTCATGAAGGCTATAAAAAGAAGTTCCGTATTAGGTCCTCTACTTGCTATTAAACTGGTCGAATTTAAACCATTTTAGGTTTGG
>VXBW01004687.1:63156-120173 GCA_013400375.1 Thinocorus orbignyianus
TTTTTGAAAGCTCTTCCTCTTTCTCCTCTCCTTTCTTTGCTTCTGAGATCCTTGTGTGCCTCAGCTATGGTCATGGTTTTAGAACTGAAAAGTTTTAAAATGCTTGTACATTAGGCCCAGTATTAAATGTGTGCAGCTGCTCCCTTGCACAATCAATCGTTTCTATGGAAATTGATTGATGACAAAAATGTATTTTCAAAACTAGCCCCCTTTATTTTTAATTTGCTCCAGACAGAAGGTAATTTCTTTTCAGGTTTTGAATAGAGGGAACATCTGCCCCAGAACGAAGATTTGATTACAAGCAATCTTAGATCATTTTTACAGATCTATTTTTTTTTAAAGGCGCAGAAATAGATTTCTTGATGTGAAAGTGTTTCTGGCTAGGACCATGAACCATGTCAACATAATGGTAGACTTAAATTGCAACATGGAAATCTTTAGTTTAGACTTAGAGCCAAACCTGCAAATGGCATTAATCACAGAATTTTCATGGTTGGAAGGGACCTCTGAGATCATTGAGTCCAATCATACACACACCAAAAAAACCCAAACCCTAAACAAGCAAACAAGAAACACAAAGCACCACAAAAAAAGAATCACCCAACCCAACAATCTCGGCCACTAGAACATACTCTGAAGTGCCACATCTACACGTTTCTCAATTACCTCCAGGGATGGTGACCCCACCACCTGCCTGGGCAGGCGATTCCAGTGCCTGACCACCCTCTCAGTGAAGTAATTCTTGCTAATATCTAATCTAAACCTCCCCTCCTGCAACTTCAGACCATTTCCTCTGGTCCTATCATTGTTCACTTGGGAGAAGAGGCCAACACCCACCTCTCTAAAGGGTAGTGACATACCAGAAATGCAGACTGAGAAGGGTTGAGGCATGTTGAGAGGCATTGTGTGAAGTGTACAGTACAGGCTAAAAGGATTTCTCTAAGGAGAGAGGGGGATAGATCTGGTCCAGTTCTCCAGCTGAGGATGAAGATTATATCAAACAGGCACTCCCTATTTTTCTGTGATACGGAGCTTGCTTCCCTCCTCCAAGAAAGAATGAGAAGACAGGCAGAAGAATTTCATACATATGTCACATTTTATCTTTGATAGAAATACAGTGATGTAGAAATAGATTTCATCACATACAGTCATTTATGCCGCATTTGAAGGAGTTCTTCTGGTTTCCATGTGCAAAAACAGTTATAAAATTGCGGGAGAAAACCATGCTGATTCCTTAACAAAGATAATCAGAAATGTTTGTTGCTCAAAAAATTGCTGGTACCCAAGCTACTCCATTGGGGTGGCATCCTGAGGAGTCTGTCCTCCATGAAAGATCACGGCCTGCTGTCCTGTGCAGCAACCCTGACCAGTGTGTAATGCTTACGGGAGGGAGGACTGTTATCCCAGCATGGCCAAATTGTTCAAAGCAAGTGAGCTCTGACAGCAACTTTCTATAAAATACACAGAGGAAAGAGCAGTGTCAGACTTTTTTGGCCAGATACTGCTTTTTAACTCTCAGATACTTTCTAAGTAAGAAAGAAGGTTTTGAATAGGTATTTCCGTATTTGGCCCTTAGCAACAACTTTCTGATCATGTAGACAAAAGGAGAACATGTACAGCAATGACAAAGGCTCATTTTAAGTGACATTCCAGTGATCTGGGTAGCTTTGCTCTGGCAAGCCTTTCACATTTAGTAGATACCGTCAGGGCTAATGCTTCTTTTGGTGTCACTTTGGTAATGCTGGTTCTCTTCCAGAATTTTTCTCCTTTCATCTTTAAAGGGAAGAAAAATATGGAACAGGTTCATAGTCACTAGCAAAACGCTGTCCTTCTTCCTCCTGCACCCTCCCTGCCATGGTTTAGGTGACCCTAGTGCTATGTCAGGGATAATGCTGTTGGTGTCCTATGAGGCAAGTGGGAGCTGAGGAAGAGGTGTTCTTCCACCACAGTCAGTCTCATCATGTGGCACAAGGCTTAAAGACAGGACATAGTTCAAGAACCTTTTTCAGGTGTGTTTTCTCACAAAACTCTTTTGCAGCAAAGTAATAAAAGATGGCATCCAGGCAGCAGTTCAGGTTGGCCAATATCATCGACACCTGAATGAAGAGGCTGATGCTTTGTTTCAGACTGCAGTCCTCTATCACATGCTGTTTTACCAGGCACTGTAGGCAGATTCCAAGGTGGAAGGGTGTGAAGCACACCAAAAACACCACAAGGTTGATGATAATGACTTGTAAGGAGCCACTGCCTTCTACCTTCTTTTTAGCTTGACTTCTGTGCTTCAGAAGAATCAAGATGTTTTGGGCAGAGCAGAAAACCACCACTGCAAGGGGGATCAGAAATCCAAAGATTTCCACAGAAACAATGAGGGGGATGTTCCATGTGGCCTGTTCTGACATATTGTGAAAGCATTTAAGATAATTCTTCTTGTGAAAAACATACATTGGGCTGCTGCAAAGCAAAGTTATTGTCCAGATGATGCAGCAACTCACAATAGCCCACTTGGTGGATTGGTTAGCTCGACCTTCAAATGGGTACCTTATGCAGATATATCTGTCTACAGTAATGCAGACGATGATGAAGATACTGCCGTACATGTTGACAAAATAGAGAGACTCTATGAATGAGCACAGAAGTCCGGGCGCTTTTGTGTCAGAGTAGTACAACTTGAGTGGGAGCGAGAGAAGAAGCAAGACATCTGCAAGTGCAAGATTGATCATGTAAACTGAGGTTTTGGTCTGTTTCTTCCAAAAATAGCAGAACATGGAGAGGGCCAGGGCGTTGAGAACCAGCCCAAGAATGAAGGTGGGGATGGAGATCCCCAGCCGCAGGGTCTTTGCTAATCTGTCGATGTCTGTAAAATTGCATTCCTTTATGCTGTAGGTCATTTCTCCCCTAAAATGACAGAAAGAACAGGTTGGAAATTTTTTTTTTTTTTTGGTTTTGAGCTATATACTTGTTCAGCGTTTAGCTATTACTGGAAGTGAATCCGCATCTCTAGCACAGTGCTTTATATTTGTAATTTGAGTGGACTGGTCTGTTATAAAGGGGCCTGATTCTCCATGGCAGGTGATCAGCATCCACTGACTACCATGCCCTTTAAGATATTGAAGAAACTGACCCGTTCAGGCATATGTTTTCAAAGCCTAAACCAATGCATTAAAGTGCACTGGCTATCTCTAGTAACTTGTACATCTATTGAAATTTCTGTAATAGATACATTTGGTTCCTTCCCTACACAGAAATTAATGGAATTATTGTTCCATATTAAGGCAGATCAAACTGACAGCTGGATTTTCACTCTTATATCCATGATTCCCTATGCATCAGTAGCTTTGCAGGTATGCTTTCACTATACCTGCATTTAACATGGATATTTTAGTTTCATATAGTGCAGCCTTTTAGAAGGACAGCTTAAGAAAATTGATCTTTTATCAAGGTGCAAATCGAGTAAGAGCCTTTGCTAGTTTGTGTTTAACTTTCAGTACTGGTTAAAATTTGGGTTTGCAAGTACTTCAAATTTTAATGGATCATTTAATATTGTCTGGCAAAAATTAGCAAATGGAAGACCTCTTAGTAATACAGTTCTTTACAGAAGTATAATTTGTGTGGAATAAGAGTTGTCAGCATTCTTAAAAACATACATATGCTTTAACAAACCATCTTAAAACTGCTTTTTGACAACCTCTTTAGATAAAAATAAAAAAAAAAATCCTAACAAAGGTGAAGAAATTGGTAGTTAAAGTTTCCAGTCCAGCTCAGCCAACCAAGTAGTTCAAAAGAAATTTTAGAAATGAAAAGGTTTTAAGAAGGACTTGATCAAGAGGTGAATCTCTGCTTTGGAGGATAAAAAGTGACAGGTAGCTTATCAGCACAATCAAATGGAGCTGGACTTTGCTAAAGAAACCAAAAAAACAATTAGAGAAAGATTTATTTTTTTTTTGTTTAGAAGGCTAAAATAAAATATAAAAAAAAGGAGATAAAAACTGGGGAACAAGTAGATCTGCTAATTTTAACTGAGGAAATGGCCTCAGTTTCTGCCAAATCTTATACCTCGGCTTTTGATATGCATGCTGATATTGTGCTGGAGGTCAGAGATGGGGTGACTTACAGGAACACTGAGTGATAGTGGAAATAACTGTATCTGAGAGCAGAATGCACTCAGAGCTTAATTTGTTTGTATTAGAGAAAGCGATTTATTTCCAGCTCAGACTACGGAAAGAAGAGGCATGTAAAGTGTGTATGTTACTAGTATGTCTGGAAAAGGATCAAGCTAGCCTATCTGTTGAAGGAAAGAGTGTCTAATTGGTTAAGGCAATTTTAAAACTGTTGAGTCAAAGCTTTGTAAAGGTTTTTAAAGAAAACTCCTAAGTAAAGCTTTGACAGTTGTTGCCAGACCATTATCTTCTTTGATGCTTTTTCAGATAAGGGAAATGCTCCAGATGGAAGCTACTTGCCTTTCAGTAAAGTGTACTAGAAATAACTAAATAGAATCATAGAATCACAGAATCACAGAATGGTTAGAGTTGGAAGGGACCTTAAAGATCATCAAGTTCCAACCCCCCTGCCATGGGCAGGGACACCTCTCCCTAGAGCAGGTTGCTCAAAGCCCCATCCAACCTGGCCTTAAACACTTCCAGGGGTGGGGCATCAACAACTTCCCTGGGCAACCTGTTCCAGTGCCTCACCACCCTCACAGTAAAGAACTTCTTCCTAATATCTAATCTAAATCTCTCCTTTTCCAATTTAAAACCATTACCCCTCATCCGCAGAACTCAATCTGAGGGTTAGAACAAGGACTGTTAAGTAAGTGAGGAAGTGGTTGAAAGAAAGCTGATGAGAGCTACAAACAGGCTGGACGCAGGTTACTGGGGGGATGCACAAATTCAGGGAGACTACTCCTTGGCAGTGCTTCCCCCAGTGCCCCCATTGCAGGAGTGAGTGTGACCTGTGGGGAGGTGTGGTCGGTCAGGAGATGGATCCGACTGGCAATTCCAGAGAACTGGACTGAGCCACATGTGTGGGACTGTTGCAGCTTTGTGATTCTAGGAAATAGCAAAAGGAAATCGGATTGCTATCGGTGGATTTATCTGTCAGAAATGAAGACAAAAAAAAATCCTTGGTTTGTTAGTCAATCTGAGATTGAGTCAATTCCTCCGAGCCAACAATGTCTGGCAGCTGCTTGCAAAAGCAGTTGATGAGAGGTGAGACAATTCTATGCAGGGGGAGATGCATTGGTGGATTATTGTAGGCAGATGCTGCTGTCACCTGCTGGCTGGACAGGTAAGAAGAAATAGGAGTGTTGTGCTGTTGTGTGAGCGTGCATACACTATGACAGAGAGCATCCATTTAAGCAGGGTAAAAGCCAGGTGACATTAAACATTTTGGCAGACTGGCAGCACCTGTAAATCTAGGACTTTGTGTGCTATATAAATATATCAGAAAATTGCTTGTGATGTCTCTTAAAAGTATGATTTTTTATTCTGCTTTTACTCGGTTTCTAATTCACTGGGTGCTATTTCTTTTTTATTTAGGAATTCAGTACAGTACATAGCATTACTACTAAAATGATTAATTTCAAGAAAATGTTACCCAGCCTTTAAACTGGTAATTTTGAGTACTCCAATGGACTGCCTGATTCTCGAAAACTTGATATTTGTTATCGTTTTGCCTCCCCTCAAATTTAAATTTCACATTTTAAGTAATCCAAGGGAATTGTTTGCAATGAGTTCACACTGAGCAGTATGTCTGCCCAAGGCTATTTTAATTCATTTTCATTGACAAATAACCTTGCAGTCGTTTCGTAAGCATCATCTTTACCATACTGTCCAAACTATTAGTAAAAATACTGATGATACAGATCTGAAAGTTACTGAGCTGTAACAAATACATCTTTCCTGTATGGTAGAGACTGATTACTATCTTAGTGGGTACTCATTAATCATATAGAAGTTTCATACAGATCATATTTCCTTTGTTTGTTTATGAGGATGTCTTTAGAGATAGTGTTTGAAGCCTATTTCACCCTCCTACACCTCATCCCCCAGTGCTGTCAGCGTGTCACAGAAGAAAGTTAAATTACTTCTACTTCAGTCATTCTCGGATGAATCTGTGCAGATTGTTACTTACCACTGCGCTGTCTTCTGGGTGATTGTGAACAGATTCTGCGGTGGGTGTTTCCAATATTTTCCCAAATACTGAAACCAGGCTTAGTGATGTACCATTTCCCAACTCCTTCTTTTCCACTCTCTTAAGAGGCGAGCACCACCTTTGCTCTTTTCCAGTCTTCTGAAAATTCCTTTGCCCTCCAAGAATTTCCTGAAGGAATTGCCTGCAGCTCTACGATTGTTTCAGACAAGTTCTAGAAGCCAAAAGGTAACATAAGAACCTGTAATTAACACTCTTTGAGGGAGTGTGTCTTAACTGGTCCAGACTCTGTGTCTTCACTGCTCCATTTGTTAT
Source organism: Thinocorus orbignyianus (assembly GCA_013400375.1). Classification (NCBI taxonomy): domain Eukaryota; kingdom Metazoa; phylum Chordata; class Aves; order Ciconiiformes; family Thinocoridae; genus Thinocorus; species Thinocorus orbignyianus. The sequence continues at coordinate 69,619 of VXBW01004687.1, forward strand.
CGATTTCTCCTACTGAGTGAGGATTTTCTGCTTCCTATGGACTAGTTAGGTGTTCACTGGGTTTACTAATAGCAAGAGCTTGTGGTTAAGATAGCGGCAAAGGTCTACTGACCTAGGAAATGGAACAGCAAGGTTTTACAATATTAGCTTTGCTAGGATTTTTGCAGCACTGCAGGACGCATGAATGGTTTCCTCTTTGCAGCTCAGATCTAAGTCTGTCTGGCTCTAGTTGGGACTCACACAAGCCTGTATGTTAGCACAGATTAGGGATGACAAATTAAGGATATTCATATCCAGGAAAGCTTCATTAGCAATAACATGCTCATCATAAAGTATATAATTTACTGTACATGTATGTGTAGCTTTAATAGTAAGGAAATGATAATCAGATCACAGAACACAGCAAACCAATCGTTCTTAAACTAGTTGTACTGCAAAAGAGGAATAAGGAAAATTCAGGTCACGGCTTCAGCAAGGACTTTTGCAGCATTTACCATAATTACCCTCCTAATCAATACAAACTAAGTAAAGTTACCGCTATGAAGCAGATTTTGTTCATATCTGTTTTCTAAAATATTATTCATGTTAGATATAACTTATTCTCTTGTGGATGCGAGATGGCTTAGTGCAATGAAGAGCAGGAAGTCCCACGTCTGCCATATATCTCATCTATAGTTGGATGATTTCTTGTCATTTTGTTCTGAGTATTTTGATTGCAACAGAATATATTTATATTTATCACTAAAGAAAGAATATTTCTTTCTGCTCTAAGCTAAGCAACACTACATCTTTGAACTGTTTGATCTTTACAAGAAATAACCACCTAACTAGCTTAAAAATCATACTCTGCAATCATCACTGCTATTAAAAAAGAGTGCTATTAGTTAAGATATTAATTACTTTACCCGTACCCCAGCAGGTAGATCAGCAGCATTGCTTCAGTCCTAGTTGTTCTATAAAGTAAGAGAGCATTTGCTTACATACCATACCCTACCAGTACTCTTACTAAATGGCATAACCACATCCTTCTCTTTTTCCACCCCCACTCCCCCCTCTATTTCAAAACATACTTTATGCTTCTTTATATAGACAAGTGAAGGTGAAAGAGTGTAAAGACTAGAATCCTCAGCTGTTTCCAGTCACTAGTCAGTGTAGGGTGGGGAGCAGATTGTCTTTTAATGCCAGGGTTGGTTTTGGACTGACCTTTACCTGGTGTGAAGCAGCTGAGAGCTTTTATGGGCTTGTGGTGGCTACCTCCAAATTTCCAGTTTTCCCTTGAGCTGGAGGGGAGATGAGGAAGTGGAAACTTGTTGGAGAGGCTGTCATAGGTATTGGGCTTCTTCCCCTGGTTTCTGTCAATTTGCATAGTTCAGCACTCAGATGCTTCTGAAAGATACAGCTACTTACATGCATGCAGCTGTTAAACTATTTAAAGGGCATGTGGCAGTTTTAACCAGTTCAGGTGGTTAATTCATAACTGCAAGTTGGCAAGCAAATCCTTAGTGCTGAGAGGAGTGAAGTATATGAATCACTAGACTAGTGCCCTATGTGTGAGTCATACAGGAGCCAGGGCACACTTTTCTTGAAATGACTTTTCTAGGTTTTTCCATAAATAAGGCTTCCCTGATGAATTCTAAAGATTTTCCTCTGCTCTGGGAGATCTCATGCACTGTACACCTTCTGGAATGGTAATTGTGCTTGCAAAGAGTGAACAGCAGGAACATGGGGACATTCGTCTACTGCTGTCTTCAGGAGACAGCAGACAAATGTGGGATATAGCAAAGGACCCCGAGCTGCTGGCTTGGTTGGGACTGGCATCAAATTAATGTTTGTGGTTAGATCAAGTGACATAATTTACTGAAAAAAAGTTAATTGCTGTTTGATGACAATGTTACATTCCCATACATAATGATTTTACCTCCAAGCAACAAAACTGGTGAAAGAATAAAACCCTAAGTAGGGGATCACCTGTGTATGTCATACGGATGAGTTCAAATAGTGTCTCTCTGGAACCCCTCTAGGTAAGGTGTGAAACTCACTTGGTAGTGCTGGGAGCCACTCTTCTGACTTGTGGACTGCTGTTTTGCCTTACACACCGCAACCCTTATGCGGCAATAAGCACAGAAAAATAAAAGCTCTAAGTGACATTTTTCAAATTGCCACCTGATTTTGGAGGTAATTTGTTTTTTCTGGGGAAATTCTGCACTTTCTGCAGAAAAAGTAGCACCAGCGTTTGCACTACAGGGCTTGGAGAAGAAAAAACTTCAATTTCTTAACACATTTGTTTTTTTACTGTCTCATCTAAAATGAGATTTGAAGAATGAAAAAAAAAAAAAAAGCAGAACTCAGAATAAGTTTGGATAAACCTTGTAAGAAAACCATGTAGCAGAGGAAATGAAGGTAACATGGTTCGTATCATTTGGGAAAAGCTTTCAGTTATGGAACTGGGAGGTTTCAAGGGCTTTTCAACTTCTCTCTTCTCCGGGCGGGGGGCTAGCTACAAGTCTCAGTAATGACAGTAATGAATCTGGAGTCATGAAAAGAAATCCAAGAGTGTAACTAAATAGCAACAGAAAACAAACATGCTACAATTATATGTGACCTTTGAATGGATTATTCTGTGCCAGGTTGCAGGTGGAATGGGGTTGCTTCTTTAATCCTCTCGCCATAGGTATATTTCAGACTTAGCTTAAAAACTGATTTTCATACTTTGTGGTGCCTTCAATCCCAGCACTAGGTTTATTCCGTGTGGTTTTATGAACTTCTCACTTTGTTTCACTTGCTGCAGCTGAGCTAAACAAAAACTCAGCATTTCTGCATACATCAACCACATGTTTGCTAAGTTGGTAATTTGCTTGTGATACATTTGGGTTCATCGCTTGTAGGTGAGCATTTAATCATTAGTGTGCGTTTAAGTCATTCTTTTGCAGGTTGGCTTTTTTTTGGTTTAAATTAGGACAACTTTAATCTAGAGCATATCTAAGGAGGGCAAGTTATGAACCACTCACTCCCAACACCTGCAGATACACAATTGGCTGAGAAATGAGAGCTTGTTTGTTCCTGGGCTGCTTTTGTAGTTTCTCCCACCACGTGCTACATGTGAATATGTTCAACAGGAATTATTTCTGTGAATCCCTTATGCTCCAAGTGCCTTTATCACCCAGCACTGCTGCTTGCTAAATGCTGAATTCCAGTGACCCAGACAACCGCATGGCTCTGAGGTTTTCAATGGGAAGGAGAAGGGCTTTGTTGCTTCCAGTTTATTTTTTTTTTTAATTAACCACGAAAATGTGAGGGATGCATATTGTTTGTACTGCCTAGAAACAAAATCTTATCAACCATTCCAGCTAGCAAATGAATAGTCACTGAAAGAACCTAAACCAAACTCTGAGTAACTAAAAGGAAGTGTAAAAGCACAAAATTTATAACCCTTAAGGGAAAGATGAGTAAGGCTTTTTGTGTTGTTTCGTGTTTCTTTGGTTGTTTGCTTTTTGTAGAAGTTGCTGAGCTTTCTCCATTTTTTTATAGTCTAGGTGCATTAAGTCCTGCTCTTGCTAGGTCAGGCAACAGCAGGCAGCATTTATCATTTTCAGGGAATCAAAATCTCTTTCAGAAGAAACATGTTCATACAGTGCAAAACCACATCCATTTGCATTACAGCATGTGAATTCTGCTGTTCTTCTTTTTTAGGGGAAAATAGATCAAAGCAGTTTTGCAGTTCAGCTTTCACAAATGTCTAAAATATGTTTGCTTGTACTTAATGGCCAGAACGGAGTAAGTTTGGTCTCAGATCTAGAATTAGGGTGCACAAGTGCAAATCAATCACATTTCAGGGGTTGGGTCCAATGTATTTCTGTGCCACTCTGAAGCTACGTATGACTTCTTGTTCTCCCAGACAGCTATAAAATATCATCTTGGATAACAAGACTTCATCATTCAGAGCAAAAGGAGTCAGGAAAAGATATTGCCCAGTAGAGAGATAGGAGATAAGTGAAAAACTGTGTATCTTTGTCCCTGTGAAGAGTGCTGGATGCAGTGGGGAAATGGCTTATCAACCCAGATTCCCAGTTGTCTTCTGTGTTGTGCTGTGACTGGCTTCTGATATTTTTGAGTGTGTTTAAAGGTTTCAAAAACTGGATGGCCAAAGTGAGTTAAGCTAACAAGTCTTGTTCTGAGCAGGCTGTCACAGCTGGCTGCCACAAAAGGGATTGGCCGCCTCCTTTTAAGAGGGAAGCTGCTGGGGACTTCATTTAGCTCCAGCTGAGCAGCAGCACACTCCTGGAAAGGAGAACTACACGTGAACTCTTGCTCATGTTGCTGTCATGCTGTTACCCAAAGTCGTACCTGTCTAAAACCAGGTAAATTGAAGAAGAAGCTCAGTTTGGCGACTTAAAAAATAGTTGTTTGTACTTTGGGCTGGAATGCAAACAGCTTTTTGTTTATCTGAAGGCCTTTCACTTCACACTAGTGCACTTTGGGTTGCTTTGTACTCTTTTCCTCATCTTCGTAAGCAATCAAGGCCCAGCTTACAGTGAACTCTCCTAATTGCACAGTTGGGAGTTTTGGATGGCTAGGGGATTGTGTTTTTCTCACGTAGCCACTTTTTTGCAGCAATTGCAGGAGACTTCAAAACTGGAAATCAGGAAACCTGGCAAATGCTGTTTTTTATAGGCAACAGCCACTTTCAGCTTCTCCAAGATGAGACAGAGACCTTTAAAGGCAGCCCAGGACAGAGCTAAAAGTGTGGTTGTTCTTGGAACTGGTCAGTTATGAGTGTAGATTTGGTTTTGACTGCACTTGAGAAACCTTACAGAGGTCTCCTAGGGTTTTATGTTGAGAGGAAAGGAACTGGCCAGTGCGGTGAGCAGTCAGTCTCATGTTAGTATGGTTGAGCGAGCAGAACCATAAGAATAATATTTAAAGGTACAGAACGTCTTCAGCTGTATCTGAATCAGAAATTCACCAGCGGGACACAAAGCATGCAGGGTGGCATCTCCTTCATAACTTCAGAGACCTACAGTCTACAACTGAGTTGAGATTATAGTTCAGTATGATCTTTCAGAGCCAAAAAGCTCAGTTAGACATGGCTAGTGTCAGCCAGATGCCAGTGAGGACATGTGTTTGGTGGTTGCTCCATCCCTGCTCCGAGGCAGGGATGGAGCAGCTTGCATCTAGCCAAAAGCAGTTCTAGTTGTGGGCATACCAATAGGCTGTAACTTTCCTTGGATATTTGTCAGAAGGAGCAGCCAGTCAAGCTGTGAGGTCAGCTTTAGTGAAACTGTAAGAATAGACACAGAGCTTCTTGCATTAACGTGCTTTGCAGCCTGCTCCATGAGATTTGCCAGCACACCCCACCTGTGCCAGCTGGCCAGTCAAGAGGATTTGTGGTTGCTCGGCATAGTTTGGCTGGTCCTGGTGAAGCACAGACCACAGCAATCGCCATCCACCAAGATGCAGGCAGTTCTTACAGGTGTCTCCATGGGACGTGCACAGACTCTGTCTTTTGAGAAGCCTCCTGGAAAGCGAGGCTGCTATGTTGATCTCTTAAAACAGAAAAGATGTTTTGTGTAATGAGGGTGATGGGCTCACTAAACAGTACACAAAATCAAGTGTGCACAAAATTAAGGTTTCAAATGAAGCCATCAGCTAATTTCACAATCACCCAGTAAAAGAAATTAATGGTTAGCAGCAGTATGGCTACAAACCCAGGACCTGAGCAGGGAGACCATATGGCTTCTTAGCAGGCTTCCTAAGCACTCAGGCTTCTGTAGGTTATAAAATCACGTTGCATTGAAATACAATATTTCTCCATTCTGTACTGGATTGTATTGGGTAACAAAAGAGGTAAGGAAAATTATTTCCTTTGCATTGTCATTATACTGAGTGTTACCTGAGCACTGTTGACTGGACCATCACTGTCTTCCATTTGGACTGGTGGAAGTCAACAACCATCGCTACGATCTGGTACAAAGAGACAGCAGTGCAGGAAGGCTGCAGCAGCCACACTGCACACTCATGCCTTGCACAGTCATTCTTGTACCTTCAGGCAGATGGCCCTGCACAAAGGGGTAGTAGCTGCCTCATCTGCAGGGTTTATGCACTCTCAGTGCTACAACCTTCTGAAAGACCCATTTCTGTCAAATGCCTTGGACTGGAAAAAAAGCTGACTTGTGCGGAAACTGCATTTTTTTCCCATTTTCTGTAACTTTTCCTCATTTGTCTCTCCTCTGTGTTGGGAATGGCATTTCTGGGAAGGAAGCCCTACACACTCAAGCCTAAAACTGCAACAGGTTAGAGTCAAATGAAAATCACAGTTTGGCTTAAAAGTAACATTTTGCAGATCTGAGATTTGCCCTGTTTCATTAACACGTGTCACCTTTGCTCTCTAGGTCTTTCCCATTTTTGCTTATGTGTTGCCAAGTTGCTGCTGCCTTTGTATTGCTTTCAGACCAGGCTGTGTTCATTGTGCATTAATAAAGGATGTCTCAAAAGATTGTAGGAAGCAGGACCAGCTCTAGAGCTTTGCAATATGGCCAAATGAACGTTGCTGTCCCGGGGACAAGGCTATTTAAGACAGCAGTTAGGAATTGTTTCTCATACTGGTGTTGTCTCACTTGGACAATGTCAGTTAGCACACCCATGGCTCTCAACATTTGCTTACCTTGGTTTCTCTTGAGGTTTCTGCAGGCTATGGTACAAATTGGAGAGCTGGACTAGATGATCTCTAGAGGTCCATTCCGACTCTGACAATTCCATGATTCCATGAAATTGCTCCATCACAGCCCAGGTGCACTGGCAGGGTACACCTGTCAGTGCAGACTTTCCAGCCTGTGCCTCCTTCATGCTGGCACTTAGATCTGAGGGTATGAGACTTGTTGTTAATCTTTCTGCTGCTGTAAGTGTCCTGACAGATCCCAGGCCACCAAAGTCACAATTTGAATCACTGCGTGACTTAGTGTGCATACGCAGTGAGTGCTGCTGGAAACTGGAAAGTGCTAGTCAGAAGAGCTAGACAGCCAAAACAAAAAACACAAACAAAAAAAAAAAAGAAAAAAAAAGTTTAAGAAAATGCTTTTGGGGATCCCTGCATTTACTTTACAGTCCTGGTTTTGAGTTGCTGCTGGAGCTGGTAGGGGAAAACTTTACCTGACAGCGCCACCTTGGGTTAGGCTATGTCTTTGAGTTGGACAAGAGGCATCAAGATGGAACTTGCCTTTTCCTCTCTGTACTGCTCTCTCCCCTTATGTGTAGATACATAGAAAAGTGTTTATATATTTGTGTGTGCGTCAATATCATACTGACTTAGTAACAGTCATTCCGTTGTGCAGGTGGGTTGCATGGACACCTGCTTTATGAGCTTTATTTTGTTCTCATCTCTCCAAATCTGTCCTGGCTGGCCACTTTTTATTTTAGTAAGATAGCCAGCCTCTGAGAGAGCTAGCTCTATTTAATGCTGCTAAAAAAATGCCTCTTTGTGAAAATATGGTTTTGTCTGTTCTCCCTTGGAAAGGGCAACTGAACAAATTTTCTTATTTATTCCAGTGCAGAAGAGATCTCTGCTGTGAAGAGAATTGGCTGTTCTTGAACCTGGCTTCTGAAAAGGACCTGAAGAGGTAATGGAGGTAAGTTCAATCAGCCATACCTTGCTGCTTCTATGCATGTAGGTTATCTGCCCTTGCTATCAGCATATGGTTAGTATTTAAAATACAACTGATGGGTCTTGGGTGCTGCAGAAGGGGGGAGCAAGGTGGGGATGCTGCAATGTGCTGCCAGCCTAGCCAAATCCCACAGGAAAAAGGCACTCTGCCTTGTTTTGCTGAGGGTGGGGATTCACCCTCCTTCGTGTACATACAGGTTGTAGAGTTCAAGTCTAAAGGTGGCTAAATACTTACTTCTTTCTAATGTGTAATGTTAGTCTGGCTGAGTTGATATGGTTGTCTTTGTTCTGGCTGCCTGCCGTACCAAGTATCTTTGCACACAAGTTAGAGTGAATGAATGGCTTTGGAAATAAAACTGCACTTCATTTGACTATAATCATGCCACTTACAATGATAACCTTCTAGGTTTCCAGTTCAAACCAAGTGCTAGAGGCTTATTTGAAATGCTGAAAAGGTCCCTTCACTTTAGCACAGATGCATTCCTATAAATAGACTGTATAGAACAGGGATCAAGAAAGCAATTTGCAAGAAAGTGAAAAGTCTCAAACAGATGAAAGCCTCTCAAATTAACTAATGTTAGAATGGCAGAAACTATCACACAATCAAATGCAAGGGTTTCTATTGTTATTTTTTCTTGTTTTTTACAAAGAGAAAAGCTAAGATTTAAAAAAAAATCTTCAGGGACAGAAGTTTTGGCAAGTATTCTTACCAGGCTACTGAAGTACCAGCCTGAGATGATAACTTTGGAATTTCTGAAAGACACAGCAATTGTCTGAAGCCCAGAGTGGTTCAGCCTGATTGCAGGGGTGGGGAGTGTGCGTGTGAGTGCCTGTCTGTCTGTCTGTCTCTGTGGCAGCCAGGATGCTTTGAGCTTTAAAAATACACTTTTATCACTTTGCTAGAAATGTGTTGGTCTGTGCTAGGTGTGGAGGTCAGACACCAGCATGGTTTCTCTCAGGGATGGCTCTTACTGTATTTGTGCTGCAGTGTCCTGGGCACAGGGACCTTTGAGGAGTCAGATAAAGGCCCTGACTAACTAGCTTTCTCCAAGAAAGGCTGCCTCCACTTTTTATGTTACAAACCACATTTGTGCTAAGGGATTGCCTCATCTGTCTGGAGTATGATGAAAGGTGTGTGAGCTGAGGGCAAGTGCCAGCCTCTTCTGAAAAAATCTACTGTGCTGTTATAATCAGCTGCCCTGAATAAACCCCATTTCTTCCTGCATTGGGTGGAAAGGGTGATTTCTAAGACCGGGATATTTGTACAGGAATTGTACTGAGATGGCTGAGAAACTTGTGAATGTAGTTTATCTTGAAGGAATTTAAATGTATTGTTGCCTTAAAGTTTTGTCTGTTTGGATTCTTCACGCATCCCAGGGATTACCTTATACGAATGCACCAAGCGTGACATATTTTGGCCTTTACAAAAATGGGTTTTATATATGATACTGGGCTTAAATTTTCTAGGCCAGAGGAAGAAATCCCATTGTAAATCATTTCACTGAAGCTAAATCTCCAGTTGGGATTGTTCTGGAGCACCTAGATATACAATGGCAACTCACTAGATGTGAAGTCATTTCTCCAATTCCAATTTAAATCTGCAGCATTCCTCAAACAGAAAGCCTTTACAGGCTGAATCAGCCTGAGGGTCACCTCCCAGCTTGAAAGAGCAAAGCTTCCCTGGAGATACCTCAACAAGCGAGCCAGAGACTTGCAACCTGCCAGGGTCCAATCACAACTCCGGCCTGTGCCACTCTTCCAGAATGGGTGCTGGAGGTCTTGACTAGTGGTGTCTCGCAAGGGTCAGTACTGGGACCAGTACTATTTAACATCTTTGTTGGAGACATGGACAGTAGGATAGAGTGCACCCTCAGCAAATTTGCCAATGACACCAAGCTTGGTGGCGCGGTTGACACGCTGGAGGGAAGGGATGCCATCCAGAGGGACCTGGACAGGCTTGACAGGTGGGCTAATGCAAATGGCATGAAGTTCAACCAAGCCAAGTGCAGAGTCCTACACCTGGGACGTGGCAATCCCAGGCACAAATACAGGTTGGGCAGAGAATGGCTGGAGAGCAGCCCTCAGGAGAAGGACTTGGAAGTGCTCGTGGATGAGAAGCTCAACATGAGCCGGCAGTGCACGTTGGCAGCCCAGAAAGCCAACTGTATCCTGGGTTGCATCAAAAGAAGTGTGAGCAGCAGGTCACGGGAGGTGATTCCCCCCCCTCTACTCTGCGCTTGTGAGACCCNTGCCCATGGCAGGGGGGTTGAAACTTGATGATCTTTAAGGTCCCTTCCAACTCTAACTATTCTATGATTCTATGATTCCCAGGACCAGACCCTCTGCTCCCACAGGATGAAGTTACAGCCTGCAGTGCTGCCAGAGAAGGCCAGCATGATGGAGCCCCAGAGCTCTGCTCAGGGCCATGGTGGGAGAGAGTTCAGGGCCTCCTCTGGTCCTGAGCAGCAGAGGGCAGTTTTGGCTTGGGAGTTGTGCTCATCAGTCACTAATTAAACATAAAGGCACAACCTTGTCATCACTTCAGTCCTGACAGACTTATCGTGTCAGGCATGGAATGAAATAGGAACCACCCAACAAACTCCAGCGTGTCTAGATGTGGCACAACAGTGCTTCTCTGCGATGCATATTATTCCCTGTTGTTTAACAAAAAAGTCTTAAACTGAGGTTAATTTAAAAGCAAACCATGTTGCCTCTCAGCTTTGGTATTCTGAAGCACAGCAGCAGTATTGCCTGTGTTTGCACAGCTCACAGCTTGTAGGGGTGCAGCATCTGTTGTGTCTCTCTGATCTCGCACAGTAGAGGGTAGAAACGCCTGGCTTTTGCAGCCGTAGGGAAGGGACTTTACCTTCACGCTGCCTTTAGATCTCTGACAACTTACAGTCAAGAAATTGCTACACAAAACAGAGTTCTTGCACAAGAAAGCAGCAGGTATTTCCAGATTTTTATGTAGGCTGCCTACTAATAGGGACTAGAGTAATTCATAATGGTATAAAGAAAGTGGTTGTAGTTTATGGCTGTATGAACATACTGTTTTAGAATTATATTCCCCTATATTATAAGTGTTATGAAAAGTGTTTCACTGTTTGCATCACCTTACCTAAAACTCAACACTCTTTACACAATTAGTTGTTGCAGGAATGAGAGTCTACAAGACAGTGGAAGTGAAATTTAGTGTTTCAAATGACTTAGACAAGTTGGATAAATAGTTTGGAAAAGAAAGAATTCAATGAGGCATAAAGACCCATGCGAAGTTTTGCACATAGATAGGAATAACTGTGAGCACAAATGTGAGATGTAAGTGTGCTTGTTATGCTGCAGGACCTGAAAAGGGGGATCTCTGTCTTAGACTGAAAATGGAGTATGACTGGAAATGAAATGGAAAATAGTGCTGTTGTAGGAAAAAAAAAAAGTGATTACGGGACATGTAACTGTGCAAGGAGTTAGAAGAGCTATATTCAGGCTTGGGAGAAAAAAAAGAGAGAGCCTAGAAAATGGGAGTAAACATAGTGAACTACATCAGAAGCACAGAAGTAGCTGGATGTATTTAGAGGGCAGATATTGAAGTGTGGAGGGCATAAATAGGTTTTCAAATACATTAATGGTAGCCATGAAGGAGAATGGAATAAATTGTTTGCTGTATGCACTGCAGATGGGAAAAGAAAGAATGGATTTACACTGCAGCTAAAAATCCTCTGCCTGGAAATGAAAATAAACCCTTTAAATGGCGAAGACAGATGAAACTAGAAATACCCCTTCCTTAATAAAAGCTTGTTAGACAAAATGCTGCTAGTTATAACACAGGAATACTGGAGCTGGCCTTCCATTAGATGGTCTCTTCCTGCCTTTTCTGCAAGTACATCCTTTCACATGAAAAAGATTGAGGTCAGTTAGAAATAACCTTGGATAATGTGACAGCTACATATGTGTTAGCACTGAGGAGGCGGAAAAGACCCAGACTGACTGCACACTTTGAGTGCAAATTGAAGTAATCCCAGAGTGACATAAACTCTTGCCTTGGTATGAATCTTCCTTATGTTATACAAATTGACAGTAGCCCTTTACTAGGAGGTATAATCGGTAGATTGCTTTACTCTGTGCCTGATTTATCACAGATTTGTTCCCTGATCTCAGCAGTGGCCACAGCTGACTGAAAGTCAGGAGTTCCCCCATACATCAGTGCACTCTGTAAAACAAAAAACAGCAGTGGGGTGCTACAAAAGAGGGGTAAGCTTCATTGAAGCAGTTCTTTCTGGGCCATTTTCTGGAAATTGAGGCAAAGGAGCTTGTATCTTATGTTATAATTTTCAGGAGTTGGTTAAAGGATGTTCTAAGTTTCACTGCTAATTCTGATATTACAACAGGTAGTATCCATTGCACGGAGTTCTGTCTGGCAAGAGAAGGTATCTCATTTGTATACAATTTGGTATTGTTTGACTAAGTAATATCTAAATGTTTTAAAATACATTTTTCTGCTGTCCAAATCACTAGTTTTGTAAAAGAAAAAGGTAGAAATACCATTCAGATGCAGCTAATATAGATGAAAAACCTGGGCTTACTACTAATTGTTGGCTAGGTCACTCTTCTGGTTGTCCACAGTTTATTTTATCTAACACGGAAAAGAATCTAGGAAATAGATATAAAAAAAAGGATATCTACTCAACAGTAAAGGACATACCTTATTTTTACTGTTTAAGAGAACCACTTTTGACAAACGCTGGGAGATTCTGCTCTGTCCTACTGAAATTTAATGATGAGAGCTTGCCCCAGTGCGCTGCTTGCGTTGCAATTAAATTAACGGTTGTCAGAGCATTACTTTTAAGCATTGCTCCTTCATCTAGCATTTCTAGCGTTTCATAGAATTATAGAATGGTTAGAGTTGGAAGGGACCTTCAAGATCATCAAGTTCCAACCCCCCTGCCATGGGCAGGGACACCTGTCCCTAGAGCAGGCTGCTCAAAGCCCCATCCAGCCTGGCCTTAAACACTTCCAGGGATGGGGCATCAACAACTTCCCTGGGCAACCTGTTCCAGTGCCTCACCACCCTCACAGCAAAGAATTTTTTCCTAATATCTAATCTCAATCTCCCCTCTTCCAATTTAAAAGTGTTACTTCTTGTCCTATCACTACACTTCCTGACAAAGAGTCCCTCCCCAGCTCTCCTGGAGCTCCCTTTGGATACTGGAAGGCTGCTCTCAGGTCTCCCCGGAGCCTTCTCTTCTCCAGGCTGAACAGCCCCATCTCCCTCAGCCTGTCCTCATACGAGAGGAGCTCCATCCCTCTGATCATCTTTGTGGCCCTGCGCTGGACCTGTTCCAACAGTTCAATGTCCCTTCTATGCTGAGGACTCCAGAGCTGGACACAGGACTCCAGGTGGGGCCTCGCGAGCACAGAGCAGAGGGGGAGAATCACCTCCCATGACCTGCTGGTCACGCTTCTTTTAATGCAGCCCAGGATACGGTTGCAAGCATTTGAGCAGCGTCTTTGCTGGGTCCTCTGATCTAGACCACATGAAGGGGTGTCGTAGGCAGAATTGCTCTTAGGGAGAAGCGTGGGAGAGCCAGACTTAGAGCCAGGGCGAGTATTTGGGAAGAGAATGGCGAGGCGGCGGAGGCTGCGCTGGTGCCTGCAGGGCTGCTGTCGGCAGGGTCAGTGCTTTACAGCGCTGAGAGCTGCCACAGCCTCAGGGCTGGGGGTGCGATGCTGTGCCAAAGGCACTTTTCTAACTCGCCTGAAAGGTGTCCCAACCCAGGCAGTGCTGCGTTAGGTGATGGGCAAGCGGGGGCTGCTGTGTGCTCTGGGGCCAGGCTCTGCTGCGGGCAGGGAGGGTGGGTGTCTGGGTGCTGGCAGGCTGAGATCAGGGAGGATGTCTGTCTGTCTGGGGCTGCGTTCCTGCACACAGGGTCAAATGCATGTGCTGGCTCATGGGTTGTCACTTTGCTCAGGCTGGTATCTGGGGTCTCAGGTGTGAGAGGTCTCAGTAGCCTTGGAACCATCACTGCTAGTGTTTCCTCTGTTAACTTGTGAAGCCAAGTGAGAACACTTATTTACTTACGGTTTTTATAAAACTTAAAGCCTATGAGATGGAAGCAGGTATGATGTACGTTGTCAGGTGTTAACCCTGTCAATATCACTTTAGGTGCCTACAAAGGACATGACACCATCTCTCTGACTTGATCAGTGCATCCTGTGAAGTTTCTTGCCACAAAACACCCCTGTGGCCAGGTGCTTTGGCGATTCAGTGCCCACACCTGTGACCAAAGGTGTCTGGGTCCAGTGGTCCCAGCCCTTTAGAGCCAGTGCTGTTGCCTCTGACTCAAGCTGCTGGTGCAGATGCTAGCTGAGGGCTGTTTGCATCACTTTAGCTTGCTGCTGTGGTTTCAGCTGAGGAGAGCAACCAGGTTAAAAAAATACCTTCAAAGTCTTTATCTCCAACAATTCCAACGTCCTGGATATCTCTGATATCATAGACAGCCCATATGACTGACAACAATAGGAAAGTACCATTTTTATGAGGCTCTTCTCAAAGTATAGCAGTATGGCAGGCCTTCCTAAAACTACTTCAGTGTTTCTTTTTGTTGTGGTTTTGGGACAAACTTATGAAAATCAGATTGACAGATACACCCCCCTACCCCCCCNTGGAGTCCCCCCTTCCCCACTTTAAGGAAAGAAAAAAAGAGGAGAGGAAGAGATTAGAAGTTTAGAATGAACTGAACTACTGCAATGAAGTATCGATATTAATAGCAAAAAGAAGAAAATAATGATATAGATACAATATATACAAAACTGTATCAAGCTCCCAGGATCATGTCTCCAGCAGGCCCTGGGGAAGTCCCAGACTGGACTCAGTGATGGATGGGAACCGAGTTCCAGCTCTGGGGTCAAGAACACATGGATTGGGATCAAAGGCAGATGAACAGTCAGGATTCTCTTCAGACATCAGCCATTGAGGAAAGAGAGTTGACCCTTTGATCCCTCAGCTTTTATACTGAGCACGGGGCAGATGGGATGGAATGCTCCAGTTGGTCAGGTTTGGGTTTGGGTCACCTGTCTTGTCTGCTCCTCCCCACAGATGTGACCCCTCTACGTTTTTTTCTGTTTCTGACCCTCCAATGGTGCAAATAATGAAATTGGCTGACCTTGGTTGTTATAGCAATAAATATAAGCAAGAGCGTCAATGCATACCATTCCTTGGCCTGAAGTACAAACATTGGTCTTAATCACTCTGAGAAATGAGCAGTTTTCGCCACAAAATGCCACTAATTTTGGAGAGTTAGAAGAGGAGAGGCCTAGCCAAGATGTAAAATTGCAGAACAGAAGGGTGGTTCTGCTTTGCTTCAAACCAGGACACTTTTTCAGTGTGCAGGATGTTTTTCATCACAGACCAAAGCTTTTCCAGAAGCAAAACCTCCCTGCCTCCCTCCCAAATTTGGGTTTTCTTCCCCCGAATCATATTTGTTTGGCTTTGAGGTGAGCTGAGCTGCATAAAAAAGTTCCCTGCCTCCCTCCCAAATTTGGGTTTTCTTCCCCTGAATCCTATTTGTTTTGCTTTGAGGTGAGCTGAGCTGCATAAACAAGCTACCTGCATAAACATTTGTGGGAGGGAAGAAATTGGCTAAAGGAGGTTGAGAAAAAAAATATTTAGGAAATAAGTTTTCAATTGATTTTTCTCTTCCATGTGTGTTAGACATACTGCTGCATGGGCATCTTTAGATGTCTTTGTAGACACCCAAGCAAAGGGATGAATTTCCAGGAACTCTCCCTCGGGCAGCGCAGCAGAAGCCTGGCCCAAAACACCTTTTCCTGCTTTCTAAGGCCACCTTCTGCCCTTCAGGCAGGTGTGCTGGGGATTTTGTTGCAGACAGAGGTCAAGGTTCCCTCTAGTGGTTTGACACTTTCTGTGCAACCCTGTAATCTAACAGCATAATTTGGGCCTTTTGGAGCTTCAGAGCAATCTTTAGCCTTGGCAGCTCTAGGTGATTGCAAATGTTCCCTGTTCAGTGCAGCATCCAGCTCAAGATTTTCCTGGTGGGCTCTGCTCTGCCTGCTGTCACGCAGCACTAAGCTCTGGCAGATACAGGAACACTCTGACTACACTGCAATATCAATGCCGGGGTTAGATTTTTGATTCCTAAAATAACTTTACAGGTATAAAAAGTGACTCTGTGGGCTCATGGAAGACAGAAAAGCCCCGATGGGTCATTTTACATAAAGAAGCAATCTCTGGTTTAGGAAGTTCTTAAAGTACAGGCTACAGTAACCTGGGAAAGTACCCAGTGGGCTTCCAGCCTGCCACAGCAAGGATAGTCTTCCAGCTTTGTGGTTTAGTGCCAGGGCCCTCAAAATCCAACCTTCTCTGGTCTCAGATGCTGTGGATAGAGAGCCTTGCAGCAAGGACCGGGGCAGCATGGAGTGGGCTGGATTTCTGCTTCTTACCAGCCTGACTACAACTGGAAAAAAACCTCGCTGGGAGGCAACGTGTACTGCGAGAGGCTGATTTCCACGTGACACTCTCTTCCTCGTGGCATGTTGGGAAAGGCAGTGAGTTTATGCACTTACACTTTTTCTCGGGCTGCCTACAAACGAGACCTCTGTACTGACAGGGGAACCCAGAGCCTCACAGAAATTGCTAATAGTGTGCAGCAGAGTTGAATCCGAGCCAAAGGAAGAAACTTTGGCTCCCAGCGACTGAAGACAGTTGTTTTCAAAAGACCCAGAGAGAAGTGTGGGAACATAAATCCTTCAGACACTTGAAAAGGCAGCTTGGCACTGAAATTAATCACCATGTTGCCAAACAAATAAAAAACCCCTACTTTAAGTCTGGACATCCCAACTGGAGAATATTTACTAAACCTTCTGGTTTGTGTGAACATCTTGGAATTGGGAGTTCAAGAAAATAAAGCAATTCATACAAAAAAGATATATAGTAAACTACTCATGTAAACTTCTCAGAAATATTAGTCATGGGGAATTCCTAATTTCTGTAGTTTTGCAAGCCTAATTCATCAGGAACTACATTTATGCAGAAGTTTTTGTTTTTCCCTCCTGCATCTCCCAGCCACTGCTGTTTCTCCATCGCCGTGTCTCCTAGGTGCTTACTTGCTTTCAGTTCCTCTTAGATCCTTTATGTCACTCTGCTACTTTTTGTCACCAGCACAGGGAAGAAAGCAGAAAAAGGGAGTATTTTAACTCTACACTGACTAGTGTGTTATTTACTTTTCAACTGGAAACTGAGGGTTGTTTTCACAATGTTCCTTCTCAAGTCAGGATTTTAGAAATTATAGAGGATGACTCACGGAGACTTTTTCTTTAGCTGTTGTCTTAAAAGGAATCTTCAAAATATTTTCTTCTTCCCTTTTTTTTTTTATTGTGAGATGGCTTTCTGGTTGACTCACCTTCCTTAAACTACTGACATGTAGGGTTTGTTGCTCCTGTACAGGTCATTTATTGAATCAGATCTGCTAGAAATCATTTAACAGCATAGGTTTTGTTGACCAGAAACAGGCTACTCTTGCACAAAGGGTGAGATGAGGAAGGCGAAAGATGGTTCCTCCTGTATTTTGCAGGTTGGTGCCAAGTTGTCCACGGAGCATAGTAATGAAATGAGTGTCATGGGTCTAACCCCAGGTGGCAGCTAAGCACCATGCAGCTGCTCACTCACTGCCCCCATGGTGGGATGGGGCAGAGAATCAGAAGAGTAAAAGTGAGAAAACTCATGGGTTGAGATGCAGACAGTTTAAGTAAAGCAAAAGCTGTGAGTGCAAGCAAAGCAAAACAAGGAATTAATTCATGGCTTCCCATCAGCAGGCAGTTGTTCAGTCATCTCCAGGAAAGCAGGGCTCTGTCATGCTTAATGGTCACTTGGGAAGACAAACACCATAACTCTGAATGTTCTCCATTTCTATTTCTCCTCTTTCCCACAACTTTATATGCTGACCATAACATCATATGGCTCTGGCCACCAGAATGTGCCTCTGTGACTGCAGGAAAGGCTGAGCTGCTTCTTGGGTTATTTACAGGAGAAGATAACAGAAAAAAGGTGAAAAAAGGCAAAAAAAAAATAGTGGCGTGTTTTCTAAGGCACATCTCTTCCTATATGGTGGCCACATCTCTGCACACCCAAGAATTGCTCACCCAAGTCACCTTTTCATGGCTGGTAGATTGATTAGTTTGCTTGTTGAGGTTTTTTGGTTTTGTGTCACGGGGCTTCTGGAAAAAGCTTGCCCTGCAGGCATGGAACCTTCCCCACCTCCTCCAGCCCTCGTAGCCTGTCTTCTGTCCTCACTGCCTCACCCTGGTTGTGTCCAGCCTTTCTAGGAGGAGGGGAACCCCTTTGTTTCAGCAGCTGGCAGCAAGAGTGGCCGGGTGGTTTTGCTGAGCCCCTGTGTGGCCGCTTGCAGGCAGGCTCTCCCAGCTTGTGGCATATCGTGGTGATGTCAGGCAGTCGGAGACTTTGGGTGATCCTGCCAAGTACTGGGTTTTGGTGAGAACGGGACCACCTAAGGAAGGAAAGCCTCTGGAAGGTAAAAAGGAAACAGCTGTGCAGCACAGTTCACTCTCTGAAAAGGGTAATTGCTGATACAGCAGTTTCTAAAGCCGTATTTTCATGGAGGTCTTGTACCTTCCCTCTGTCACAGTAGTATAAGGCATAAAGACAGTTTCCAGTTGCACAGGATCCTGAGGCAAGCTGGGCATGGATAGTAGCATTGAGATAAGGGATTCCCACACCAGAGATTCTGGAGGAGGAAAGGGAGGTATAGGCACACCCAGAGCCAAGAGAAGGCATTTCTTTAGTCACAGATTGGCCTGGAGGACTTCCACAAGCTCCCCTGCTCATCTCTCCATGGAGGAGAGGCTTGTGGGATGCCTGCAGTGCAGATTGAGGTACAAAACAAGCTGGAGAAGAGGACAGGACAGTCGCTGGCTTGCAAACCAGCACCGTCAGTGCCAAAAGTGTTGGAGCAGAGAAGGGCTGTTTTGTTGCTGTTGTGTGCGTGGTGCCAGGGAGCTGCTGGTCCCCGTTGCTTTTCTGACACTGGCAGAAACCTTTAGTGGTGGTGAAAACCTTGATGGCGCAAAGGCAAGGTTTTAAGTGCATGAAAGGAAGCTCTATTCTGTATGTGCCGCCTGACACGCTGTGCCTTTGGGCAGCTGGAAACTGAAGAAACTTGGCCAAGCACAAGAGTGATGCACATTGTAGAATCATAGAATGGTTAGAGTTGGAAGGGACCTTAAAGATCATCAAGTTCCAACATTCTTCAGCATCTGGCTTATGCAACCTTGTCTGAAAGAAGACGACTAATTCCTGCTTTGGTGACTTTTACAAAAAAAAATAAAATAAAATCTAAGAATGCTGCCTGGTTAGGATCCCTGTCCCAAGAAGGCAGGTGGTGGGATTCGCTTTTCTTCCACTGGGAGAAGGCAGCAGGCATCTGGGAAGGTGGGTGCTGGGATGGCCCTGCCCTGCACAGCTTGGGGGAGGTGGGCACCAAGATGCAGGGGGGTGCATTGCCTCCACAGGAGCTCTTTGGCAGGGCCTCCACTTTCTGCATTGTGCTTCACCTTGCAGGGAAGTTGGTCAAGCACCTGCCACTACTGAGCCCTCCTGGGACTGAAACAGCTCCCAGGTCCTTGATGTGAGAAGAATCTTAAAAAACAAAACAAAAAACCCAGCTGAAACATACATACCTGAAGCAGTGCTGTTTTATTTGAGCTCCCCTGCTCCTTCTTCCAGAGCTGGAACTGCTGCAGACCACCATTCCTCTAGGAGGAAGGAGGTGAGATGCCTCCATGCTGCTCTCTGCCTGCTGCAAATATCACCTGCTCTTCCCAAAGGGGCAAAATCCACCATTTGGGTCCAGCCAACTGGTAAAAGAAAAATTCACCGTATGTTATTTAAGTCTGATATATCTTTTATCATTTTACAGTTTATTGCACCTTTGAAATTTTTCAGACTTCTGTTTCTTTAAAAAACCCACCTCTTCTCTAGAGCTGCTGAACTGCTGTGAGTATAGCTGTGTAACCACAGCTGTGGAGAGGAAAGATCCCAGTGGTGGTGAAGGGTCAGTGAAGTGAAGGTGCGTTCTTCCATTTACCAGAATAATGGCAAGGAAGGGAACTGAACAGCAGTAGAAGATCTAATTTACCATTAAATTATAGCTTAAACAACAATCTCTTCCTTCCTGCCCCAAGATCCCTCCTGACCTTCTGCTGCCTGTGCTGCCCTGCCTTGCCTGTGGTGGCTGGTGAGCAGTTGTCCGTTGCTGCCTTTGCTGTGAACCCAGATTAGATTATGCTGTCCCCTTCCTTCCGCCACTCAGGGCTCTTCACAGAAGAAATTATTGAATAACCTTTGTGGCAGGAAGATGTGTAAGTGTGTTAACTTAAGCAGATCATGAAATAACTGTGACAACGCGGAGGAGCATGTGGGGTGCTGCCCTTCAGAAGTGTGGCATCTCTGTGGTGGAGACGTGACGCAGAGCCTCTTCGCTGGGACACCGAGAAAAGCTGGTCCCTGGTCAGTGAAATGTGACTTTTGCTGGAAATGTGTTGTTTCTGCAGCCCGTTTTTATACAGCAATGTAGGGCAAAGGTTAAACAAGCGACTGTGGGTTGTGGCACCCGCCAAGGGCAAGAGACCTACAGACTTGCTGTTGCAATTTTGAGGCTTGTAGAAGTCAGTTGAAATATCCATGCCAAATTTTTATCGAATCAAAGTAGGGAACCTGGCTTGGAATCCATGGGCCAGAAAGGCAGAAGTATGAACTGTTCATCTTGGTAGAAAAATGTCAGCAGACAGAAGCGAAACAGGAGTTTTGAAGTTAGTAAAGCTGCTGGCGGGCTGCTGCTGGGGTTTCTGATGGACAGGGTTGCAGGTGCTGCAGCCTTTTAGCATCTTTGAGGACAGATAATGCGTGGTGTCAGACACTGTCCCCAGCTGCTACATGTGGTCCCTGCATGGGACAACTCTTCCTGTTGGAGTGACCCAGGGATGTTTCTGAGCCTTTATTCAGAAACTGAGAGATGTAGGAATGCTTCTATCTCAAGCTAATGCTGATGAGCCGCCTTGATTTTCACTTCCCCAGAAGTGCCCTCTCTTTCTGTCTTTGATCGTAGCATCTTTGACGTATGTTGCTGGTTTTTGGTGACAGGTTTCACACTTTCCCCCCACACCTGACATTCAGCTGAACTCTCATTTTTTGGTTAGCTGCCCTGGTTCAGTACTTGGGGGGAGGGTTCATTTGAAATGCGACAGCAACAGCAAATGGAAAGCCCCCAACAAGAAAACTGGTGTGAGACATTACCAGACCTCTATGAGCAGCAGCGTGGAGGTTAGAGGGAGGTTTGAATGTGTTTCTGCAACTGTGTGTGTGTGTCCTGCCTGAGCAGCCACCCGCAGTGCGCTGCAGCAGCTGTGCTCCTGGTTTCAAGTCATCTGGTTTTATAACAAGTTCTTTCAGTGATTGTGAAGGGTATCAAGGTGTATGTTCCAGTCCTATTCAGTCGTACCTTCATCGCTTGGAAAGCATGGGGTTGATGTTGTCCAGACTTGGCTCCAGAGAAATCTGGGAAGCCTGAAAGACAGAGCATCTTACGCTAGGAGGGATAAGTTGCATGTATTCAAAAGCTTGGTGGATGTGATGAGATAGCTAGGTTTTTGAGGAAAGTCAAAGCTAACCAGGCAAGGCCTGCTCCACCTGGATATCACAGCCTGCCTGTGTGTGGGATAGGGGATATCTGCCTTCAGGCAGTGGTGAGCGAATCAGTATCTTAATGGCAAGTGCTTGGATCCCCCTTGTCTCCCAGAGGTTGCTGAGCCCACGAGAAATGTCTATTACTCTAGATTGCCACTGCCTCCTTACTGCTTAATTTATCCCTTAGCTCTTCTCTGTATAGTGTGGAAGAGCTTGGCCAAATGGGTTATGACTTTAGAGGACACTCCTTCTACTAAATCAGCCCAAAACCTCCAGGTGGAAAAAGCAAAACAAAAATGAATAAACAAAACAGCATCATCCTGTTTTCTAGCTGGGGAGCCTTGAGGGAGTTTCTTGGTCCTTGTGCCCCATGTTTCAGCCCCAGCCTGAGTCCCAGACTGTCCTGTATTTGGATAGACTTTGCCCAAATGATGAAGAACAGAGGTTTTGGCCCTATGTCAAAAGAATAGTTTATCACGTCTCTTTTCTGAGAGTAAAACGTGCTCTCCTGCTCTTTGTCCTCATTAACCTGCTGCTCCTGAGAGTCATTAAGAGTGGTGGTGATCCTGCTCAGAGCTGCTGTGGACACTGGCTGTGGCAGTGAGGACCATCTCTGCCCAGCACAATCCTGCACTGCCACATCCTCCACAGCTCCTCTAAGGCTCCCTCCCTCTCCAAACCTCATTAAGCACCTGAGTTGAAGGGAGGCTTTGGTGTGAGACTTCTGTGGTGAGGAAGTTCCGCTGCCTTTGGCCAGATGTTCACCACACGTAGTTTTGGGCAAATGGCTGCTAGAGGAAGGGGTGTTGCTCGGAACAAGACAGCTTAGCAGATTCTGTTCCGAAGTGCTTTGTTTGTAGGCAGCTTTGTATCTCCTCCACCCATTTATTAGTGGTTACCGGAGAAGTATTTTTTCCTGCACATCTAAAATAGCAATTTGGTTTGTACAGAGCTTTCATCTCATGTTGGTGAGACTGGAGGTGTAGATAAAGCACACCGGCAATCAGGTAATCTTTGAAATTACTGTGCTCTCAGCACACAAATCCCATACCAGGGAGGAAATCTTAAAGGACTGTTTAGCCTTTTTGGGGAACTGTCCATCAAATTAAAGTCACGAAGGTGCATATGTTACCACAGCGATGCAGGAGACCCATCAGCACATAGGGCTGGGGAAGGCAAAGTGTGAGCCCCCCTGTACCAGGCTGAGCAGTGTGAAATCACTGCCAGGGCCATGCTGCACCTTGGGCTGAGCCAGGTGGAGATACCCATCTCTGCATGCACAGCACCTTTTGTTGCTGCTTTGATCTTTTCAAAGAAAATGTAGGGGTAGAAAAGAGAAGAAACCAACCTGTTTCAAAGGGGATTTTTTTGTTTGTTTTTTTTTTTTTTTTTGCAGCCAGACCCTGTCCTAATCCCTCCTCCCCATTGTGCATTGAGGGAGGGAGAGATGCTGCTTTCAGATTTTGGTGAGAACAAAGCACACATTCCCATTTCTACCTGAGTTTCTGGAAAGTGACAGGAAGCTGTCCAGGCTTTGCTGCTGTCCTGTGCAGGTCCTGCGGGCCCTGCTGGGCAGCAGCACAGCCACTGCCCAGGTGGATGGAGGGCTCTGCTCAATGATTGTCTGCAGAAGGGGCTCTCCTTGAGGGATTTTTTCTTTTTGGCATGTGCCTTGAGTTGGAGGAGATGCGAAGGCTGAGCTCGACGTGGGGGCTGTAAGGCTGCTCAGGTAGTGGCAGGGTCTGGTCCAGCACACGCAGGCAGGTGGAAACCCAGGCTGAGGTTGGGAGGTGTGAATGGAGGTGTGTGCCTGATATGTTCCATCCAGGGGCATGTGGCCTGGGGCTAGTTAGTGGTTTTAACTGCTTAGCTGTTTGTGGGTCAGTGCGTCGCAGGGCAGCAACCTGGGCAACCTGGTCTAGTTGGGGGTGTCCCTGCAACTGCAGGGAGGTCGGACTAGATGACCTTTGGAGGTCCCTTCCAGCCTGGATGATTCTATGATTCCTCTGCCTTTGAAAAGCCCAGTTTCTGTTGCAGCTCCTACCTACTGCCTCTGGCTTGGACAGCAGGGAGATGAGTTGTCCCTCCTGGGGACAGACAACAGAGCGGGTCCTGTACAAGCTGATCTCCCACCTTTTCCATTTAACTCATTAAGAGACTGAGCTCTGTGCCAGTAACACAACTTTATTAATGTTGGTTTCTTTGGAACAGTTTGCTGCCCTTTTTCTTTGGACAGTCCTTTACATTATAAGGTTGAATAGACCCCTAATACAGAGTCCTTAATCCCACTGCCCCACCCCAACACTTTGGACAGTAGTTTTAATGCCACTTGACTCAAAGACTTTTGATGTAAATTTTTTCCCCAGTACAAGGAGTTGCAGTTTCTTTAACCTTATATTGCAATTGATGATCATTTTATAGCTGTTACATAGTATGAATGGTGCTGTCAAGTTGTCTAAAGCAGACTAAATCTGCCTCTCTTATTATAATTGTACATTATTACCACCTAAAATATAAGATGTGACTTACAAAAATATCCTTATTTCTTTCTCTGCAGTGGTTTTGCTTTGAATTTTTTTTCTTTTTCTCTTTTGATATTTGGAATAACCTTTGCCTCTTTGTCACAACTACAGCTGCACAAAAACTGACCCAAGGCAGGGGTGAGGGACAAAAAAACCCCAAACCCCATTACCACTGGCTGTACTTGTTTTGAGTTTTGGGGGAAATAAAAGTTGGTTTTGCAGGGAAAACTTACCATTTTTCCTCAAATTTGCATAAGGCAGATAATTATCAGTGGCAATGTATGTCATTTCATCAGGATCTCAACGGCTGTGATTATCTAATTTTCACGTGTCTGAATTTTTCCCATTAGCAGAAAGTCCCTCCATCACACTCACACAAAATGAAACTGTGAAAACCTGTGATTGAGTCCCAGTTTAACTTGAACGTAGCAAGTACAAAATGTGTGCTGCATGTGTTTTGCATTAATATGTTATGAGTGAGAGCTAAACGTCAACTTCTTCACTGGCCTCAGATTTGGATTTTGCTAGCTTGGGAGATGCTTCCTTAAATTCCTTGTTGACAAAGTAGTAACAAATAGCATCCAGGCAGCAGTTGGTATTGGCAAGGACCGAGGCGAGGTGAACAAAATTATTAATGCTCTGTATTGCAGAGCAGTTGGATCTCGTGGATTCCATTATAAAGCGAAGAAGATGCCCAAGGTAAAGAGGTAAAAAGCATATGATGAACACAGCCATGTTTGCAAACACAATGTAGACGGCCTTCCTGATTAACTTTTCTTCATGACACTTCTCATTCTTCTTTCTCGTGAGTTCTGCAATGACTTGTATGGAGCAATAGCTCAAGATGATCAATGGTATGAAAAACCCTATGATAATAGCACACAGGGTGATAACTGAGGGCTTAATGGAAGATTTTTCAAAGCAAAGTTCATGTGAATCTCGATCCTCTAACTTTTTAATGAGGGACATCTCACAGATGATGACTATCCAAAGAAATCCAGAGGCAAAAGCTGCCTTCAGCGGTGACCGCAGCAACTTGGCTTTCAGAGGGTACTTGATTGCAAGGTACCTATCAGCTGCTACAACAGTGATGATACCGATGCTCATTAAGCGGTTAATGAAATAGGCGCCTTCCAGAAACAGGCACCAATTACCTATTTTCATATGATGGAACTGGGAGACAATTTTAAAAGGCAAAGTAAAGAGCAGCAAACAGTCAGCCACAGCCAAGTTGACCATGTATACTCTGGTTTCTGTCCATTTGCCGAGTTTGCAGCAGAACACCCGGAGTGCCAACACGTTCAGTAAAATGCCCAAAAGCAAAACTGGGATGTAAACACACAGCTGGACAAGTGGAAAGCTTTCATAGGCTGTGATATTGCATCTGCTGAAGTTCATTTTGGGGGTATTAAGAGGCACAGTTCCTGCAAAAGCAGATGAAACCTTTTAGAATCTGAAGCCTTGACTGAATCGATGATGAATTCAGATAGTTTAATGCTTTACCAACAGTGAAAACCAGACTGTAGAGATGACTCTACAGAGAAGAGCTGGCTGTGGGGTACCTAGTGGGATGAGGAGGGTGCTGGCCGTGAGCCTGATCGGTTGTGGAGGAGAGAAAAGCACAGGTTCCCGCTGAATCCCAGGCAGGGAAAGCTGCTTGCAGAGGGTAGCAGAGGAAAATGCTTGGGACTTTGTGGTAGGTCAGCCTCAGATCAGGCAGCAGCAGGTATCCTACAGATAGCAATTATGTGAGCTGTTACGACCGTCTGATAATGGAAAGGGGATGCCTGAACCCAGTTCTCATCTCTTTCTATATAGTGGTGCTTAGGAGAAGCCCGCCAACATCCTTGCAGCTCAAAATGCTCTGGGAGATGTGCAGCAAAAGGACAGCTGTCCTCTCCTTCAGTCCTGTCTCTGCAATACTTCTCATTAGTGATAAGAGCAATTATTAGTACATCTCTCATTAATTTTAGCTGCCACTGAATCCTGGCAGCATTTAGTGCTCTGCAGCAAGAGTCATACTGCTGAGGTCTATATGCTGCCTTTCAAGGATCATAAACGTTGGTTTTCATCTCAGAAGCATTAGAGCAATTTGCCACTATTCAAAGACACAAAAACCCCACCAATGCCATGGCAAAAAATGTGATCAGCTGCCATGTGAAACAGAGAGATGTGGCTGCTTTTATTACCCTGGATCTAAGAGCAATATTGCTGTTTGCCCTCCTGCTTTGGAGGAGTTAATGCAGGATTATATTCCAGGTGCAGCTGTTCACGGACAGAAAAGACTTGGGAGCTCTGAAATGTCTTTGGGTTTTTCCTGCAAGGGGAACAAGGCTCCATGGATTCAGGTTCCCAGGCCTCAAAAGCATCTTGAGGAAGCAAAGCATAGGGCAGTGCTGCAGCACCTGCGTGCCAGCCCCTCTTGACTAGCTTTGAAAATCATGCTGCTGAGAGATAATGCCAGGAGACCTCTACAGGGGTGAGGGAATGTGCTACAGCCACTGCCTGCAGCAGCTATGTGCTTTAGACATGAAGAATGAGTTATGAGGCCAAAATATATGAGAGTAGATGATTGCAGAAAACGGGAAGATCTCGCAAAGGTCGAGACAGCCCTTAAGCATCCAAAACGTGTCTAATGTGGCCAGTATCCAAATGAGCCTTTGAAAATACTCAGGATCTAGCCCTCTCAGCTCCTCTACCACCATTTTGGTGTCCTGCTATGGCTGGGGAAAGTCAGTGCCTTGCAGAGATCAAATAACCAGGTCAGCAAATATCCAGGAGGAATTACCTGCTTTCTCGCCGTCCTTGGAGGGAGTGAATTTTCCTCCAGAGCAGCTGCAGTGCAGCATGCAGTTGCGATGAGCCCTCCGAGCGCTGTTCCTTTCACGTGCCCAGCAAGGTGTCCTGTGATGACCATTTGCTGGTGGCACCAGCACCGCTGGTGGAGAAAGCACCCCCACCCCTCCTCAGTGCGTTTCCCCAGGGTTGAGCTTCCTCTGTCACCACTCTCATGGCTCGTAACACCCCCTGTTGACTGAGGAGCCTGTAATAGCCCTGCAGAGAGGTGAAACACTTGTCTGCCATGCAGCCCTGCAGCAGTCCCTCCAGCAATGGAATGGCTTTGGGTTTTTCCTTTGACTTACTTTGCGGTGCTTGACATCTCACAGGGTGATGTCCATAGACCTTCCTTGCCCAACAGGCTGTGCACATTGCGTGGAGGGGACCCTGGAAGGTCCTGAGGTCTTCTCTCTTGTCTTCTAGACTGCCACTCCTGGTGGGGCTGGGGTGGGGACTGCCACCTGCTGCCACAGTGCTGAGCCCCAGGACAGAGCAGTGCAGCTGGCCCCCAGACCCATTCACAGAGCAGTTGGAGAGGTGAGGGCTGTGGTTTGCAGACAGTTTTGTCATTATTTTAACTGGGTTTCACTCTGAATCATGCTAATTCTCTCATCCTCCGTAGTTCTCATCAGCCAGCAATTCTGAGAAAACATGTCACCGTGACCTTGTGACCTTCTGACTTTGTGACCGCTTTGCAATTGCAAGTGTCTGCTGGCCAGGGTCTCCTTCTTGGCTTTCCATGGTATTAACCATAAGCAGTCAAAATCAAGCCTAGAGGGAACTCGGCTCATGGCATCTCTCAGTGTGATGTGTCCCGTCTGCCACTTGGTGCTCTCATTGCTAGACGAGGGCAGGTATGTCTCCCATCAGCCTGGTGAGGCTTCAGGGGTGGGACAGACAGTGTCACCAGGCACAAAGCAGCTGGCTGCAATCAACAGATTCAACAGGGTATGTCAGAGCAACTCAACACCAGCTATGATGGAGTGTTAGCTGTGGAGGACGTACATGCCACCTGGTGTGGCTCTCAGGTCCTTGTCTGATTCCTGGACACCACTGGGTCAGGATCCTCATGCTTCTCATATCTCCACCTCAGCTCCCCATCAGCCAACCTTTGGGCTCTTGCAGCTGCTTATGGCTCCCTTCTTCCATCCTGTCACAGGTTTTATCACATCTGCCACGGACCAGTAACGCTCACTGGGTATTTCCCCTTGCCTTTGTGGTTCTCAGCCTGTCTCGTCCCTGCGCGTGCTGTCACCGTGTGGTGCAGTGGGGGTGACACTTAAGCTGTTTTCTCACTTCCTTGCTGGCAGATCTCTGGCAGAGTAGCCGGGGTGCCTCTGGCACTGCTGAGTAGCACCAGCGCCTGTACAAAGCGCTCACCTTTTGCTGACACCAGTGTCTGCCACACCTTGGCTGGAAAAGTTATTTTCTTTGTGAAGGAAGCAAGTGAGGCAAAATGCTCCTGTAAGGTGAAGCGCCACCTGATCTTTGCCTTTCTCTTTGTTCCCTCCCATTTAATATTACTCAGACGTTGTGAAGCTGGATGTTTTTCAGATCTAAGCACAGTAGAGCTGCTACTTTTTTTACTTTCTTCCCACACCCTAAAGAAGGGACTGTGTTTGGTGGTCTGTCCCCTGATCCGATTTTGGCTGACATATTTAAAAGCCATATTGCTGATGTGAGATTTTATGTTTCAATTCCTTTAAAATTCTGGACTTCTCAGGTTCCTCATCCTTACTGAAAGCTGTGACAAAGTAATCAGATAGTTTTCAGGACCTACCAGATAATTGTGTTGTTTTTATCAGCAGAAGTGCTAGATGATCTCACTTCCTTGCTTGTATGTTGTAGGTAGCTTTTTACATTTAAGGGAAGAATTAACTAAGACCCATTCGATCTGTACACTTCTTGATCTCTAAGACTTATTTCTGTTCTGCACAATCATTTTTCCTTCCCTTGTAAGTTCTGCCTGGTGTCCTGCTTGAGTTTATTTTGCAGCCAAAGAAAGCCCTTCTTATGAGGTTTTCCTGTGCTCCTGGTGCAGATTGCCAATAGACAGGACAGCTCAAATTTGATGGGCTCCTTCCTCCTTTCCCTACCTGTGTGGTTTTTTCTCTGGCTTTCTCATGGGAAGACGTGATGTTACAACAGCAGATCCTGACCAAAACAGAACTTCAGGGTTACGAGCAGAATGTGTCATTCTTATTTTTAGCATGGAAAGCCTGTGAAATGGCAGTGTTAGGTTAACTGCAGCAACCTCACACACGTGATTCTTGCGACTGTTTCCCCTTTCCCCTTCCTTAGCACCACACAGGAACTGAGACACATCAGATAACGCACTCGCAGGGCTGTAGCCCTCACTGTACTCCCACAACATCCACACCAAAGGGATCAGCCACGTGTCTCTGTACAAACATACCAGGGATGGCACACCAAAGCCTGTGCTTCCCAGATCCCTGCCGCAGCTTTGGTGCTTGCAGAGTCCCCCTGGAGACTGCTGGGCCTTGCTCACAGCTGGAACAACTGCACTGTACTGAGAAACCAAAATCCCAGAGAAGTTCTGCTAAAATGCAGAACTCCACGATATTTGTCTTTCAGCCCCCAGGGGTGGAGTGCTGCTGGAGCCCAAATTTCTGGTGAGAGTTCAGATTTCAGGCCTGCCCAAATGCCACCAAACAGCAAAATACTGTCTTGTGCCAGCTCCTGCCTTCACTGCTTAGAAGGGCCATAAATGCTAAATTTGATGGCTACTCACTTAGAAACAAGATTATAAATTACTTTGTAGGCTTTTCCTCTCAAGCCTAAATTTTGACTGCAACATTGATTTGCTAATTTCAAGTCTAAGCCATTGTTAGCATCTTTTTCTTTTAAGGGACAGAGAGATGATACTTTGCTGAAATGTTAGCAGAATGCAGTGGTCCAGCCCTTCTTGTTGGAGCTGCTGCTGGACTGTGGCTGCTGCTCCCCACTATTATTAGCCAGACTCTTGTGCTAGGAAATGGCAAGGATTTGTGGATAACCATGTCAGTATCCTCATGGATTGCTATTTCAGTGCTGTGTGACAGCTGGTAGTTTGTTGTAGCCCAAGAGCTGATAACTTGTCTGCTTCCTTTACTGCAAACACTCAGGGAGCTGAGGTTTTGTTCAGACTGAAGAAAGGTGTCAGAAACCCATCATAATAACTTGACATATAAACCAGATGCTAATTTTTGTCTAAGGTAGTACATACGTTTTCAGGTAATCAGAAAATTCATTGTTCATCTTTGGGTTACTCTATAAATATCCTGTTGTGAGACAGATCTCATATCACGGTAGCTAAGTCTTCTCTCTCAACCTCCAGTACAGGTTTAGCATTCATAATAGAGGACTCTGATGTATAATGGTAATAAACAAATATTTATTTATTAATTCATAGATATGTTACTAAGAGACAGTTTTATTTCCACTTGCAAAAGAATGTTTCCTTTTTTTGTTGTGTTCAGTGCAAACAACAAAAAATTACCTAATGTTGATGGTGATTGTGAAATCAACAGATTTCCACTTGATGATAAGAAAAGGAACACTTCATTTCTTAAATTCAGAAATGAATGGTGGGAGACCTGAGTTTTATTCTTACAAGAAAAAAACATTCACTTCATCCACCTCTATATGCATTAAGCTTGGCTATGTTTAAGGGTGCCAACTCTAAATTCTTCAGTGCAGGTGTTATACAAGTTTTGGCACCAACAGGCAGTAAGCGAATGGCTGTGTGGTGCTTAGCTGCTGGCTAGGGTGAAACCATGGCAGCTGTTTAGTTCAGTAGAGTGCCTTGTCCACGATCCTTCCGTGATTTGAAAACTAAAGGCTTAGCTAAGAAAAAAGAGCTCTGAAATTCTTCGGTTACAAAACAGTAGCAAGTGGCATCTCAAAAGCAGTTAGTATTTGCTATACTGTGAGGCCTATAAATGAGGCCACGTGCACAAAAGCATTACTGTTTTGTATTTCAGAGTAGGTGACCTCGTCGGAGCTCATTTTAAATTGGACAAGTTGCCCCATGTTAACAGGGAGAAAACGTGAATATAACTGGCTTTGCCAAAAAAGTAAGTTGTTCCCTTTCTGGATTAACAGTAGAATAATGGGTTCATATGAATCAGTGTTCATCTTTTTTCAAAATACTAAAAACTTCCATAATAATCTGCTTGGAACGGGCATCTTTTATAACCAATGGGATGCAAAATCCCAGAAGCGGGTCCCAGAGCCAAAAGTGGGTTTGAAGGCCCTCTTCACTGTTTCCAAAAACAGAAGTCTTTTCCCTTGCTGAACACCACTTGCCAGGACATGTAAATGATGCCTGTCGTGAAGATCAATGGTGGTCCACAAAGGAGAATGGGCTAATGGGGACCAAGGGTAGTTAGTTGCAGAGTATTTGTTGACAGCTACGAGAGTGATAACACTCATGTGTCTCCTTAAGCAGTAGATGGTTTTTAAGATCAGGCACTATTTCTCTCCTATCTTTTCCTGTCTTTGAAAGTGACTTTAAAAGGTAGAATGAGGGCCAATGAGTGTGCAATGATTAAGTTGACCACATACACACACGGCCCTTTTGCTTTGCTTGCAGTGAAGTACCAGCAATGCCAGAGCATTAAATAATATACCAAAGAAGAAAATTGGGACGTAAATGATCCACTGAATGACCTGAATACTTTCATCCTTTTTTTTTTTTATGCCACAGTTGCTCACTGCAACTTCCATCATGCTGGAATCTCTGCCAAGGTATTAACAGATCTAACATTTGGATGGGGAGTACTTTCTGTAGTCAGAATATTTGTTTCCTGTGTTGTTTGGCCAACGGTTAGACAGTGGTTTCAGCACATGGTGCAGACACCAGGGGGTGAGAGGCACAGGTGACAGTGGTGTTAGGGGATCTATTTGTAAGTTGTCACTAAGAAAGTTAATTGTCTGTAGGCTTAAATGAGCAGAATACGGGTTTGCATTCCCCAGAAGAAATTTTTAGGAGTATACAAGTCAGAGGATGCTGAAAGTCAAGGATCATGAAGCCAGCACTGAGCTATCACATGCATTTCTAAAACTCTATAATGTTTCTCACACAGACTTTAAATTACTGAAGTGACTATGTGATAAAATGGTAGATTTTTAAACATAAAAATGTTTATCTGTGCAGATAAACACAAAGTAGTCATGCCCTGGTAATGGTTCCTCTCTCAGCCTGGGTTTCTCTGTGGGTCTCTTCTGGTGCCCCGAAACCTCCCTTTGTGGCTTAATTGTTTTGAGCTGCTCTGTTGTCACTTCCCCGTGGGACGGGAGCATACATGTGTGTACTCAGCAAACACAGATGCTGTAGAGGAATTTGGTACCTGGAAAGCCAGACATTAAAACTGATGCCTGCTCTGGGATGCAGCTAGGGTAGATCAAGGCTCTCTCTATAATGCATGGAAGGAAGTAAATGTCTCAAAATGAAGTGCAGGAGAGCTGTTGAACCCCCACTGTCCAAGCAGCTGGAAGAGAAAAAAGAACAAATCCAAAGCAATGTTTCATTGCACAGGGGTGATGCCAGGAAGCCATCAGCAGTGGGCCTTCTCTGCAGAAGGGCCTTATATACACCGATCTCACCAAACCTCCACTGAAAACTGTTCATGGATGGTGAGGGAGGGATCAGGGCTGCATCTGCTTTGTGTTTCTCACTGCTGTTTTCTTCACATCAACACTCCTGTAGCGTGAGGCTGGTTCTGGCACATGTGATCCCCTCGCACCAGACGGGACACTCATTGAAGATTCGATCCTTGACAACAACAAACCTTTCATCGGGGCATATGGTAGTCACTTGGGTGAGATGAGATCTTCACAGCTTTATACTTGATATGGACAGTGCTAGGGGTCTGTTCTGTGGTCCATAATACTTTGCATAGCTCAGTTTTCTCATGCAATAATGGCTTTATTTATACCCACAATGATTTTACCCTCACAAATTCCAGGGCATTGCAACAAGCTAATACAAGTGTTATATGGCAGGAACAGGGCAATACTCTCAGGGTACTGTCTGACTCCTGTAGTTTACTCCAAGGACAGCAATAGCTGCATCCTGGTGATAGCTGTAAGCTTTGAAATTATATATAGGCTGGTAGGAAACTACCACTGCAAGGGCAAATTCTTTAATGTGAACAGCACAGATGTATTCGGTTTGACATTGCAGTATATGGGCTTTCTCTTGTTTTTAAGTGACCGTATATTTTACAGTGCTAGAAGTGGATTTGTGTATTACTGTAAGGGTGCTCAGTTTCTTATGTTTAACTGCATGGTACGTATGAATAAACACATGGTAGAAACAACGGTCTCCATACCACATGGCTCTCCCTCTTGACCAGGAGATGCCTGAAGCTGCAATGAAAATAGTCCATGAAATAGATCCATGAAAATAGTCAGAGCTAGAGTCAAGTCACTGTCAACAAAAGGACAAAATTCAAGTTAATATCGGACCCCTTGGAGGGGGTTACCCCTTTTTGCAGATATGCCTATACCTACAGTGTTTGCAGATGCTGTAGGCAGTCCCAGTCCCTCTGCCTCAAAACTTCAACAGCACTGTAGCTCTTAATACCTATAATGCACCACAGCTTCTTTATGTCATTACTTGATCTGTGGGTGGCTGTGACTCTTGGCTTTGGTTCATCTTGAACCTTATTGATAGACAGGTGGGGAACAGAGAAGGAAATTCCTGAAATTCCTTGGCTGCAAAGTAATAGCAAAATGCATCCAAACAGCAGTTAGAATTTGCTATGCATGCAGAGATCTGAATAGAGGCTCTAAGTTTCTGGAGCAGAGGACAAGCTTTAGTAAAATCCACTGCAAACCGCATGAACAGACAGATGTATAAAGGTGAAAAACATACAATGAACACAAACAAATTAACGGCAATTATGTAGATTGCTTTCTGCATTAAGTTTGTCTCATGAGGGCTCGTGGCCATCTTCTTTTTGAGACATGTGATGACTTGTACTGAGCAGAAAATCACAACCCCTAAGGGAATAAAATACCCAAAGGTAATGGAGAATAATGATAAATAATTAGGTTCAGTAGATTCTTTCTGAAGGCAGAATTGTTGCTTTTTTACATAAAATTTTCTCCTGAAGTAAGCATACGTTATCAGCACTATCCAAAGAAACCCACAGGTAGAAGCCGATTTTCGTGGGGATCGAAGTGTCTTTGCTTTCAGAGGGAACTTGATTGCAATGTATCGATCAACTGCAATCAGGGTGATGATAAGGATGCTCATAGGCATGTTTGTAAAGTAGATGTTCTCTATGGTGACACACAGGTTGTCTACGGGATGGTTAGTCTTGCTAAAATATATCACGAAAGGCAGGGTGAAGAGCAGGAAACTGTCCGCAACCATGAGGTTGATCATATACACCCTGGTCTCAGTCCATCTCTTGAGTTTGCAGCAGAAGACCCAGAGGGCAATCATGGTCAGTGGGATCCCCAAAACCAACGTTGGGATGTGGACGATAAGTTGAAATAGCATGATGCCTTTCTGCGGCTGCATATTGCCTTCAGTGCAGTTCGACATGTTGGGCCGTCTCTGCAAGAAAAGGGTGTGAGCATGAGACCGAGCTCAGGGACAGGTCCTCTGGGCTGGGTTGTGCTGCAGAGCCTCTGCTGTCATGGTTCTGTGGCTCCTCATGCCCCTGCACTGCATTTGTTGGCAGCCCCTGGAGGGGCTCAGTGGCTCATTGGCATCGTCTGTTCCTCACCCGTCAAAGTAACACTGTCACTCACCACCAGCTAAGAGAAAAATGCAGAAGCCATCCTCTCTTGCAGCTCTTATGGATTAAGGCTGCCTTGCCCTCCATCCAGTCCTGTTTTGCACAGTTTGAGTAACAGCAAGGGGTCTGCAAAGCAGAATGATAATTTTTATGGTCTTTTATCTTTGCTGCTGTCGTGGTTACCAGAGAGAGCCACTGGCTTTAGGGCAGCCCGGAGCAGAGTTGGGCAGCATTCCCCCTTTTCCTTCCAAGGACATTGCTTTGCTGCTGAAACCACCTCGTGGATTTACTTTGGGTCTTTCCAGGCCTGCAAACCTCCACAGGACTTGAGCCCTTCTGGATGGTTCAGGCAGCTTTACTCCTAGAGCTGGTGGATGGGTGCCAGCTGGGGGCAGGCTGTCCCCAAGCATAAACCTGCTCCTCTTGATGCAGGATGCTGCAGAGGAGGAATAGCTCAGCATGTATGCCACCAGCCCCAGCAGGCAAGAGGTCTCCAAAGAGAGAGGGGAAAGTGAGCATACATGCCTGATCTCAGCCTTCGAAGACAGCAAGCCAAAATGTTGCTAGAGCAGAAAACACGAATCCAAGAACTTAGACTATCGCCTGGTATCCCTTTAAATATTTCAGGGCATTCGTTACCAGCAAGGAGGCTGCGGAGGATGAATCAGACTTAGTCTGCAGCTCGTAAAGGAACTGTTTACAGTGAGGCAGGGAGGGAAAATGCCCAGATTCCTACAAATATATTCTTTTATAAATACATTGCCTTATAAGTCAGCAGCTCGTAAGCATCAGTGTCCAAACTGCACTGAAAGTGTCCAGCTGCATGAACGAAGTGAACTGCACTGTCCCAAGGAGAAGCTGAGCCCTCCAGGCTGGGCTGGACAACCCAGCCCCACCGAATCCCCCGTGTAAGCCCAGAGCTGGTGGTGATTCCCAAGGTGCCGAGCCACAGCATGCCTGGAGCCGAGTGTCTCCATGCTCACAGAAAATGTGTGATAAGAAGCCACAGTAAGAAATGAAGACAACTCCCCCCCGGAATGACACATGTATCTGGAAAACAGTGAGGCATAACAATTGTGAAAGCAGGAGGAGACTAAGGCATTTATGTAGCACTGAGGATTGACGCGTAAGTTAATAAGCAGGCATCCCTAGCTAGTGCTAAATCCAAAATCTAAATTGATTTAGAGGTGAGAAAGCACATCCTGAAGTACTGAGCAGAGCACATGGCCACAGACCAGCGTGGGAAGAATTAAAAGACTTTACCTGCTTCTTGTGGGGCCGTCGGGTGGGTTTAGTCCTCAGAAAGGTCACAGTGTAGGTGCAGGTGTCCCTGCGGTGGAGTTCTGCTGGGGCAAAAGGTGCCCGTGCAGGGCACTACTCTGTGTGGGGCACAGCTATCCGGGAGCCTGCCGTCAACTGCTCAGGAGCTCTGTAACACAGCAATGAACTCTTGTTCTCCAAAAGTGGCACCTTTTGGGACAGTGGAGTCTCTGGTGCCCTCTGTTGTTCTTCTCACATCAGCTTAATGCTTCACCATCGTTTTTTCCACCCGGTCTGTGCTCCCCCCCTCCCCCTCAACTCACACAAACTAGCAATTAAAATTTCATTTCAGTCATAGGAAAGCAAATAATTTCTGAAATAAAACCCATAATGGTTGCAAATTGTACTTCTGGCAGCTAAAGGTCCCCTTGAGAGCAGAGCAGCCCGGCAGCCTCCAGTATGGTTGCAGAGGATGCCACGGGCAGGCAGCAGCGGGTGGGCAGATGGCCTTTCCGAGGGGGCACAACAGGGCTTGCACACCCCATGACAGTGTGGGGACCTCACCCCACAGTGTGGGGACCTCACCCCACAGGGGGAGGGGGCCAGAGCATGCTTCTTTTTGGTGTCTGTACAGGAAAGGTGACAGATGCTATGGACCTGCTCACCCTTTGTGAGGCAGATGCTATGGACCTGCTCACCCTTTGTGAGGCAGCAGTGACAGTACCATCTGTGTGAGCCAGCCGATGAGAGCCAGACACTGATTCCCTCAGGATTTGTCCCATTAGTTCATGTCTGCTGGGATTGCGGTCTCAAAGGGGACAATAGCAGACTGAGCAGCAGCCATGGGGACCCTGAAGACAGATGTAACTCACAGGGCAAACTGCATAAGTGGTTGGGGAAGACTCTTCCACGCTGTCTCCTGGCGCACTCTAAGCATTGTCTGGGCAGAGCTTAGAGGACATTTTGGAGGTTTATCAGCATTTAGAAAGGAAAAAAAAAAAAAAAAAGCAGTCCTAGGGAGCATCTGAATAACATGAAGGGGGTCAACCCACTCCTCATCTTCCCTGACTTTTCTAGGCTGCTAACTCATGGACAGATGCATTTCCCGCCTGGAAATGTTAGGGGTGTCGATGAGGATGAACCTGAGGGCCATCTTGGTGCCACCACATAAACCCAGAGAATAGCAATGCATGGGTGGCAAAGGTCTAATCAAAATTAAAAGGTCTTCCCTGTTTTGGGGAGCAGCAGCCCCTTGGGAAGGGCTGCTCTAAGGAGGTGTCTCTGTGCCAGGGCTCAGCAGTGCAGCAGGAGGGGAGCCAGCAGGAGGACTTGGCTCTGAAATCTCCTGGTCTTTGTGCCTTTGTGGCACTGGACAAGTCTTGCTTTCATCTTAAAACGGGTTCCTTAACATTTGTCTGACCCATTGAAGGGGAAGGGCAGTCAGCAGAGTCAAGGCTGTTCTGTAGGACCACGTACTTAGTAATATGCTGGTACCACCTGACACTGCCTCCCCTCCCTACCCACCCCCACCAAATTTATAAAAATAAATTAGAGTATTTTAATAACACAAACAACCTAAAATACACAATGAGTTAAAACATGACATATTCTTTTGTGCTTGTTGGCAATAAGGATCGTTTGACTGTAGCTGGAAAACGAACTACAACAAGGAGACGTATGTGGGTCACCTGTCTTGCTGTAGGAGTAACAAACAGGTGCTGGAGGGTGGAATGAAGACGTGTCATGGGTCAGAGATTACATACACACATTTACACATCTCTGTGAAATAACTTACTTGTTTAACAGAAACATAGGGTATAAATTGCAATTAGCTTAGTAATGCAAATATATCCCTAGAGAGAGAGAGCAACAGTTATCCCAATTACACTGAAGCTGTTTCTTCTCTTGATGATACAGAGTTGTTGGTGGTTTTTGGGTTTGGTGTTTTTCACTCCCTCCCTCACCCAACCCCCCCTTTCTCTCCCTCCCTTCCGTTAGCAGGTCTGTGTCTGCAAGCGGGGGGTTTGATTTGTTTGTTCAGTGCTAGATTTGGGCAGTGGAAGGGCTTCATGGAACTCCTTGGTCACAAAGTAGTAGCAGATGCTATCCAGGCAGCAGTTGGATGTGGCAATACACCTCATTAGAGAGGAGAAGTTCTTCATTACCTGGAGCAGAAAACAGGTAGCTCCGACTCTCTCTGTTATGAACCTGCCAAGTACCCCAAGGCTGGCTGGCAGAAAGCATATTAGAAATACAATCAGGTTTGCATAAATAATGTGAACAGCTTTCTGGATTGATTGCTCCTCTGATGAATTCATTTTCAGATGTCTCTTAAGGTTCCTGATTACTTCTGTGGAGCAAAAAGTCAAGATTGCTAATGGAAGAATAAAAGCAATGAAAATAGAAAGCAGACTCAGAGCAGTGGGCGTGGTGGTATCCTTTCCAAAGCAGAGAGCAGCGTGTCTCTGCCGAATGTTTGAAGTGGTACCGATTATCACAAAGACCCACAGAAGCCCACAGAGAAGAGCAGCCTTTGATGGAGACCTGAAGGTCCTGGCTTTCAAGGGATGCTTTATGGCAATGTATCGATCGATGGAGATAAATGAAATGATGTAGATGCTCACCACCATGTTGATAATATACATTGCTTCTATAAACTGGCAGAGCTCGTTTCGGGTTGACTTACTCCAGAGCAAGTAAGACATGGAAGGCAAGGTGCAGACGACGAAGAAATCTGAAAAGACTAAATTGATTACGTACACTTTGGTTTCTGTCCATTTCTTTATCTTGCAGAAGAAAACCCAGAGGGCAAGGGCATTAAATATTGCTCCAAAAAAGAAAATGAGGCTATACAGGATAAATTCAATGAGACGAACATGATAATACACTTCTAGATTTGTGGCACTGCAGTTGTTGGACGTATTCATTGTCCTGGTGTGTAGGTGTTGTATGATGTTCTGAGACCTGAAATGGGAAAAGACATAGTTAGACTTTCCTCCTACCTGTTAATAGATGCATGGCTCCTACAAAAAAAAAGGGTATTTAAGTAAATATTTGCTTTGTTATGAATGTGTATTTGAGTTTACAAAGCTGACCATTTCAGTCAGCCTGTAACTGGGATGCATCCTTTGTCAAGCTCTGTTCATGTTTAAGAGTAAGTATGAGTTTACTCAGTTTATGAGTAAATAGCTCAAGGTACACTTCAGTAAGACATGGCAGACAACCTTTAATAGGGGGCTTTTGAATGGAGGGGAGAAATAGCACTTAGAAGAGTACCCATATGTAGCAGGAGCACCCTGTGACAGTGTGAACACTGATTCCTTAAGCCAGGCTATGCAAATGAGGTAAAATTATGCTTAGCTTGGTTTTGAACTAAGCAGGAATTACAGCAACCAAAGATAAAGCCCAGCACAACCCGTGAGCAAAAGCTCTTCTGTCAGTTCTGCTGATTTGGAAGAGACTAGGGGGGTGAAGGGCTGCAAGGGCATGGCAGATGACACTTGGTAGATGTCGTCACACTCTGGCTCTGGGCAGATTTCTGAGCTTTGGGGCTGCCTTGTGAACCTGGAGCTCCTGCTCCAAGATGAGGCAAACAGAGATGAATCTGAGTTCCTGGATCCCAAAGTCATGCTTGAAACCCTAAGAGAGTGAAGCACGCTGCTCTCCACATCTTTGGGAGAGGACAGTGGGATG
This sequence comes from Thinocorus orbignyianus, assembly GCA_013400375.1. Lineage (NCBI taxonomy): Eukaryota > Metazoa > Chordata > Aves > Ciconiiformes > Thinocoridae > Thinocorus > Thinocorus orbignyianus. The sequence continues at coordinate 109,054 of VXBW01004687.1, forward strand.
GAAGGTTTAACCTGATTTTAAGCCCATTCATTCCAGGAGATCATATGAGTCTGCAGATGTAAGGCAGAAAGACACACCTGAAAGAGGAAACACCAGTGCAAAACAAGGACCTGCATTAGAGAGTTCCTGCTCAAGGCGGACATCCTGCCACTCTGAGAAATCCATGAGGTGTAAGTAGTATACTTACAAATACTGAGCCTCTGTCACACTTGCTACTAGGTGTTTTGCAGCAGCATTGGTTGTGTGAAGAGTGGGCTGATAAAAATCAGCTTTCATTAGACCCCATCCTGTGCAACATGGCTCTATGTGACGTGCACATGGAACGATTCTCTGAACTGGTGATTCTGTGTATGTCACTGAATTTCTGCTTGCATCTCAATACACTTTGGAAAGAATTAATCTTTTCAATTTAAAATACGTCATTTACTGCTCTAACGGGAGAATGAAGTGGTGACGGAGTTGGTGAAATCCTACAGCTTGCAGAGATGTAGGAAGGGACACCAAAACTAAACATGCTTGGTTACGCAGTTACTAGTCTCTGTAAGCGATGCAGACCTTGCAGTCAGTTGGTGAGGGCATTGCCTGCAAAATCAGACATCAGTTCTGAAGAAACTGATAAACACACAAATAACTCAATCGCTGGGGGGACATGTAAGTGTTGTGTCTCCTGCGTAGAGCACTCTCCCAATTCTTGTGTGGTCAGGTCTGGGTTTCCCAACAAAAGCTTGCTGTTCACTGCCTGCATGCTGGAAGGAAGCTGACAGCCGTCACCCGAGGAATACCTCTCTGAACTACAACAAATAGCGGCAGGGAAACACCTTACATCAAGGGCTGAAGCTGCCACATCATTATGCTCACGCATGGCACGAGGCAGATGTATTTGGCCAACGTCCGGATTGCTTTTCATTGACCCTGGTCTGCAACTCCAGCAGCAGCCTCTGTGCTGACGCAGGTAAACCAGGCTGGTTGGCTCTGCAGCATGAAAGGGCTCTGGGCAACACCAGCTTTGGAGCTGGAGATGTGGCCCAAATGCAGTTGCCAACATCAGGGTTTGCAAGTGCTCCAGGCCATGAGGCAGCCCAGAGACTGGGGGGAGGAGGGAGGAAACAAGCAGAGGGTTTTAAACCAGGCCACACAGATAGATAAGGTATGGCAGAGCAGAAAATATCTTTGAAGAGATGCAGTTTGATAAGGTAGCATATCCTGTGACTGGCAGAAATGCGGGGGGTGGTGGTGTAGGTGAGATGGCTGCAGCATCAGAGGGGCTAGGGAACCTATAGCTGTAAGAAAAGAATGGAGATGACTGTAAAAAAGCGTGTTGCTGCTGCTGGAGAACCAGCTGGGGCTCAACAGATAAGGCCACTGGTATTGTGGAGTATGTCCTGATTTCCCCTCACCATAGACTGGGGAGAGCTGTCCCACACCATCAAAACTAGTGACCGTCTGGGGAGGAAGACCAAGTCTGGGCTCATTTCCTCCAGCATCTCAAGAAGTAGCAGGTTTCTTCCAGACCTTTAACAGAGAGCTTGGAGGAAGAGAAACAAGACAGAGGCTGAAGGAGCCATGAACATTGCAGTAGCACCATGGTGGCCAACACCCAATGCGTTTCCCAGTAGGCTGCCTGTGGAGAAGCAGCTGCACTGGTGGGGAAGTCTTGCGTGTAAAATCCTCTTCCCGCCTTGTGGGGGAAACTCAAAAGTGAGCTGGTATCAAGAGAAGCAAAGGGTGAATGTGGTGGGTGAAATGACTGAGGACAACACAGGAGGTGAGGGGGGCTGCTGGGGTGGGTGGACCTGGAACTGAGCAGTGGGGGAGGAAGACAGAGAATGGGGTGGGAAGGATGTGGTACATCTTCTGCATTGGCTGCCTTCAAACCTGCCACCTCCAAGGCAACTACCCTGATTTTCACCAACTTTCCTATAAATTGAATGAGCTATCCGTGAAGATTTAATAAATATGCTGCACAGAGAGAACAGACTTGGACAGAGCAGCACTTCACAGGGGTGTTGATAGGCACTGCTGGCTAGGCCCTGGGCAGCAAGCTGGACTGGGAGGGAAGCACAGCCAGAAAGAGAGAGCAGATAAACTGCCACCATGGCAGAAGAGCCCTAGGTGAGGGACCTGGCACAGCACTTAAGTGAGGTACTTTTCCTTCCTGTTTCCAAACAGCATAAAGAAACCTGGAAACTGCCCGCTGCTGTTGTTCGCTGCTCTCAAACACAGTGATCTAAGGCACAGCATTTTTGTCTTCTCTTTTTAAAAACTTGTGTTCTTTCAGGCTTGTCTGCAGCCTTCGAAAACAGTAACGTCTTCATCCTAACCTAACCACAGAACTACTTTGAAAGACCCTGGAAGGGGATGCAAGGGCTCACTGAGACAAAATGAAATCTTTCGGAATTGCTTGTTCCCCATGTTGGGATGAATTTAGCTTCCAGTTCCCAGCTGCTGTTAGGAATATGCTGTAAAGGTAAAGTACTTGGAGAATACCTTAGAGTAAGAACAGAAGCAGAAAGGCTCAGAGATCGCAATCTACTGCAGGGACCTCTGCATCACTAGGACTGCACTGCCCTGCAGAAATCAGGCATCTAAGCCTCCTCTCCTCCTCCACGCCACAGCAGTTCACAGACAGCAAGAGAGAATGAAATAAAGTGATATTACCTGTATGTTTAACGTCACAAAATAAGCAGTGAGTCCCACTGGAAGCAGGGCGTGTGGGGTATATGCAGCCACACGTCCTGGTCAGGAGGAGCAGGGCTAGTCAGACCACTCAGAGGGGCTGGAGGACAGACACAAGCTGCATGCTCACTGCTACTTGAGGGCTTCTGTAGCACCTCCTCCTCTGGCGTAGGAGAAGATTTCAAGTCAGTTTGGTCTTGAAAATAAAGGTTGGCAATACTTTCCAGTGAGGTTTGGCACCTCATCATTCAGCACTTTCTAAAAGAGTGTTTCCAACAGCTAGCAGTGGTACTCCACAACTGCGGATTTGAAATGCTGTGCCGAAACCTAAGCCAGGCAAAGCCAGGAATTTCTGCTATTAGATCACCTGGTACAGGTGGAGGTGCAGGGCCCTCCAGCTGAGTGCTGAACTGACTTGTGCTTGCACAGGCTCTGGGTGGGGAGGCCCCTTGGGGTGGGTTTGGTGGTTGGGGTATGGATGGGGCAGGAGATGGCCACCATGGGGCTAGCAGCAGGTCTACTGCCAAAGCACCTGAGAGCTTCAGGCTGGCAACTGAAGGTCTTGACATCTCACATGAGTGGCAAAGAGCCTCAGCTGGCAGACCTTGCACTGAGGAAAGTGGAGGGGGAGAGAGAGCTGTAAGCCTTAAAGGGTTCAATGATGGGCTATTTAATTGGTGCCAATAATCAGCATACAGTTTAGCTGGTGGGGAATTGTCTCACTGCCCATTTACCCTTAGTACCTGGCCAGCTGTTAACGCTTCTGCATTGCAATGATGCTAACGGTGGTTGGCTGCTCATAAAATAGCATCCTGGCTACGTGAGCTCTGAGAGTGGAGAAGAGAAGCCTGCTCGGTTGAGCTCGGGGGTGAGAGCACGCAGGCACAGATGTGATGAGCAAAGGATGGGAGGATGCCAACGTGGCCTAGGTGTTCCTGGCTTAGGAGGCACCAGGTGGCATCAAGCAGAGGAAGTGCTGCAGCACTACTGTGCAGCAAGGCTGTGCAGGGGAGGGGACCCAACAGAAGATCCTGAAGATAAGACCCACTTATTCTGCTCTACCACCTTGCAGCCACCCTGTAATCACACTCCCAACGAGGTCCCCTCCATGGCAAGGTGGGCACAAGAGCTTCAGTTTCTCCTGATGTCTGTGTTTGTGAGGAAAACAAAGCCCTCAGCCTTGGTTGTCTCCATGCCAGAGATGCCCACACTCACCGTGATGTGTGAGCTCACTGATGAGCCCTGCCGTGCGAGACAGGACAGGGGTGAGCAGTGACTCACAGGTCACATACCTGTCACCCACACACACACCACTGTGGTTGTCTTGCTGTGTGGTGGGGGTCAGGAAGTTCTGGTGTGGCCCATGTGGTGGGTACCTGCCTGCTGCCTGTAGGACATAGAGGTCTCCCTGAGAGCAAGGGGTGAGCGAGGGGTGACCCAAACACAGTTTGGGGCAGCCTGTGGAAGAAACCCTGTACATAGCCTAAGTCATTGCTGTCAACATTGTCCATCCAAGCTCTGTCATCCGCGAGCTTGTCCTGTCAGCAGGGTAGACTGCCCAGCTTTCACTAGATGAGGCAGAAAGACCTGAGTGGCTCCCATTTGGTTTGGTGACCCCCTCAGATGGAGACAGCAGAATGTCATGGGTCACCTGTCCTAGCACTGAGCCCCAAGGACTGGCTGAGGCAGGTGTGGTGGGATCCTTCCCTGGCTGGATTCACATGCACTGCCTCCTGTCCAGGATCTCTGCCTTCCTTGAGAACTGGGGAGAGTAGGTTGATGTGCTCCACCCTGCGCAAAGACTGGAAGTGACCAGAGGGGACAAGAACGTAGGAGGAGAGGACCTCTTGGATGATGGCAGGCAAATAGCCCTGGGAGAAGGTAGGTCTGTGCCAGTAAGGTACGGCCAGTGACACCTGCCTGCAAGTAGAGTGGAGTGTTTAGCCTGAAGTGTTTAGCTCCAAGGAAGACAGGAGAAGGCTGTGCATGCCAGGTCTCCTGAGGACCTGTATGTTTTTCTGGCATTTTTCACCAGTGTCCTACCAAATCTCAGTGCTGGGGAATGCTAAATTAACACAGATCACAGTTGTGTTTTACTAAATATAGTACACTAAGCAGGACTAGACGATGTGGTTTTGGTTGTTGTGCAAAACAGGGGGACCACCTACATGGGATGCTGTAAACCTTCACGAGACAGTCTGGGTGTCCTTTGAAGATACCACCTTTTCCATGGCAGCAAGGAAAAACCACTGTTAAACTTAGGGTTTTTTTCCTTCCCACCCCTCAGCCATGAACATCTCTGTCCTACATTACCAATTTGAAAGATGGCTTTGCTGTGCAATCCTTTGGGTGTGGAAGGTCTTCAGCTTTATTAAAATTCCAAGGAGGATGGACAAGGACAACACTGTACAAACACATTGTAGTGGTGCCTGTGGTTTGAATGGACTTTACATGACCTGCACACATACTGGAATGGATCATCAGTGCTCCTCAGGCTGTACACCAGCCTGTTCAGCCCCGTCAGTCTTGACACTATAGAGTCGTATCATTGATTTCTTGAGCTGAAAGAAACCCTTTTGCTCTTTTGTAACCATAAGAACCATTTTGTTCCTGAGTGCCCTGTGCTGAGGTGGAGACACCTGATATTTCAAGAGTGGCAGCACTTTATGTTTATCTTTCTCTCAACTGCAGTACACATGCAGGCACACATACACACACACACAAGGCTTTTGCTAATAGGAAGCACCAGAGGAGAGTGGAGATAGCTCTCATAAGTGTAACACTCTGATTTTGCCAACTGGTCTGTAGCGTGCCTTCCCATTTTTACATTTGAACAGAGGCACATCCAGACTAGGAGGAGCATTTGCTCCCTCAGTGTAGCACATGCAAGCGTTAGAGGCTTTTGCTTATATTTTTGGACTTGGGCCATGTGACTTTTTTTTTGTTCCTGATCTTTTAAGCGTTACTGGCATAGATTAGATTGAAATTATCTACACTGCTTTCCTGGAAGAAAAGTGTCCTTAAAACTCACTACCCTCTGGATTCATTACCCTTCATCCCCCATGCTTATTTTTCCAGTTGTCTTCTAAACTACATTACGCCTTGTTTTTTATAAACACAGATGAGAACATACAGTTTAGCTGAGGGGTTGTCCCCTACAGAAATGGCTCTGTTGCCCCATACGGTGGCAGTTTCTACAGGACATACAAGAAGGCTCCCTCCCCAGCCCTTGCCTCCCTCTCTGCACCAGCTAACGAGGAGGGCCATGGCACCACTGCTGCCTCATCCCAGGGACAGGGGTGGCTAATCAGCACACCATCAGCCTTTTTGGGTGCTGAGGTGGGTGGTGGCTCCAGCACAGCTCTGCTCAGAGACCTGGACATAACGGTGCCGTCTGCACCCACGGGCACATGAAATGGAACACACGGAGCAGAAAACAAATCAAAAGCCAATGGCCATTTTCTCAGTTTCAAAGCCACCACTCAGGGTCCCATTTCCTCAGATGACCTTGGCTTTATGGAAAAATGACCATACTGACCCAATACACCCAATACATCATTAAACGGCGGACCTTTTGCTGCAGGAGGCCAGAGGCAGGAAAGGAGTCAGAGAGTTCACAGAAGTACAGGAAGGAAGGGTGTCCATAAACATGCGCTTTAAGAAGAAGAACTAGCATCATTTAAGAACTAGCAATGAATCAGCAAAGAAGAGGTGACAAATTAAATTCAAATCCATGTCACAAAATTCGTGAAAGGTGACACTGCATCTCAAAAACATTCATGAGCAAATGCTTCATCTGATCTGTTTCCATTTTTTGAAATTTAGGAATACAGTTTAATAATAAGTTTAACAAATGAAATTTTAGGCATGATTCATTTACCCTTTGATTCAATATATTCTGAAGATCAATGAGCTAACTGACTCTAGGGAGGGAGGGTAAGCAGAGGGGTTATTAGTGGCAAGGAGTTATATTTTAATCTCTCCTTCATTACTGTGTAGCAGATAACCATGCATGTTTGTGCTGGAGGTATGAGCCGTGCACAGGAAGGTAGCAGATGAGCAGATGAAAAAACGTAAGACAGCATGGCAGCCTTGTTAGCAACACAGTGGTGATGGCTGCTAAAGTGACCATGCACTGCATGGCCTCTACGGGCTACACTGAACAGGAGGTGGAAACCCACCAAAAAGCTTTTGGTGGAGGGTCCATCAATCAAGGACATCAAAGCACCCACCACCAGGGTAAACTGGCATGGAGGACTTGCTGGCTGGTGATCTCCACCCGGTCCTCCAAATGCCACAGGTGACTTGCACCAGACCTGCTAACAGTGTCACTACAGACCCCAGTGTCTGAAGCTCTGCCTGGCTTCAAGCACACCATCAGTTTCCAAACCGTTTGTGAGGCATAAGCTGTGCCCAGCCAACCAAGGACATGACAGGACTGTGAGAAGGATTTAGGATGTTGCTGTCGCTCCTGCATTGAATAGACAGGTAACGTTATGATGCATGAGGGCTGTAAGCACCCGCTGTCCCAGCTCCAATGAAGATTGATGTCTCATCAAGGATTATGTGGCTAAATACTTGTTTCTGATCAGAGGTTCACCAGATCTGTCAATACTATTACACAGCTCCAAAGCGCTGGGGACGGAGGGCGCACCAGCTAATGCTGGATTTTTCCTTCCTGTGTATGTTACCGAGTGTTCAGTATAATTAAACTGTGCAAGGGGCTTAAAGCAAATGACGCTACCCTGAGCCTGTTGGGTGGTGTGAGCTATAGATCTGGGTGTGCATTTAGAGAAAATGTAATGTCAGTGATTGGATTGAATGGTAACATTTGCAGGACTTCCTTTTAGATTAAAAGATTAAGTTGTTTATGTTTGCTTTGCCTTTCAGGACTGGGAAGCATATACACATACCTATAAATGCCAACCTTTCCTTTTTCAGGAGCTGTGCTGCCATATTACACTCAGAGAATAAAACAGAACATCAAAGAAGATGAACCTGGCTGATAAGCACAGGCTCTGGGTAATGGGCAAGCAGGGAAAATGTGGTTTGAGAAGTTCAACTCCAGACTCTGCCACTGGAATTTAATTTTGAACTTGGACATTTTGGCTTTCAGCATCTCACAGTTAAAACCTGTGTGAGGGAGTGGAGCCAAAAGCCACGCACCTACAGAGAGCGACTGATGTGCACCAAGGCATTTTCTCTCTTACTTAATTGCTCATTTACTCTGTCATCCAGCTACTCGTCACCAGTGAGACTTCAATGCAGCACTGCACTTGAAACCCCCTGACCTTGTGCCACAGACAGCCTTTTGTCCCAAGCCCTGAAAAAGTGACAGCTTTGCCAGCATGCACATGCCCTCCGTGGGGCTTCCACGTCAAGACCTCAGTGTTGTATAGAAAAAAAAAGAAACAAAACTCGGGCAGAAAAAAAGATACTGTCCAGTGGTGGTGGCCACGCTCCTCCCTGGCCCTCACCTCGAGCAAGCATGGGGCTGCACGGAACAGTGAGCTATGGGCATCAGGGAGTGTGTGAGGAGGGTAAAAACCAAGAAATCCATGAAGTCATGCTGGATCCCATTTAACTTCAAAGTTTGTTTGATGGCTGGGGTTTTGTCTGCTTTGCTCCATGACATTTCTTCTGTGCAACAGCCTTTCACCACAACTGCCTACTCAGGAAAGCAGCAAATTTCCCCACAGTTCCTTTGTGAAAAGATCTGACCACAGTGCCTTTACAGATGTTAGTGATATGGACCCCGAGCCTGCAAATAAACACGCAACATCTTAGGACACCAATGCCATCTTCTGCCTTTTCAGGGCAGGGTTTCACTTGGTGTTAGTCAAGTGACTTCTGCACCTGCCCAAGTTTTGTTGTTGGCATCGTCACAACAACCTCATATGTGGGTTCCTTCCTTTACCCCTTCCTAGGTTTAAAGGTTTAAATACTTCTAATGGTTTAAAATACTCATTTATTGCAGGTGTTTTGGGGAAAGGAAAAACCTCCTGTGGCAGACTGGCCCTCAGGAGACATCACAGGTACCTCCTGTCTTCCTTATTCAGCAGGGTCTGTCACTGGAACACAGTGATGTGACCAACTCTACTAGTGCTCATCCAATTGCTTCAAAAAGCTGGAGACATGTTAAATCACCGAGCAACTTTCTCAGCAACAGGCCTGTGTTAACAGATCAGCGCTAAGCGTGCAGGAGAGAACATCTTGGGTTTACTCGCTGCCAGTCTCTGGCTTCTGCTGACATCAACGCTGCTGCACACATAGAGGTTCGTGAGAAGTCCCCACCTGAAACCTGAGGTTTCTGAGCAAATCTGCCACTGACAGTCTCCAAAACGCATTCTGAAAATTCACTCTCTGGTGCAGTACTTTATAGACAGTAAACCCATGAACCCTTGGGTCATGCTGCAGCAGGAACCCCTGGGGACACGTGTGCTGCTCTAAGCTGCTGCTGCAACTTCAGGCAAGTGCTTCTTTCCAACAGCTCCTCAAACATGACCCTTATTCATCTCACTGAATCTGTATCTTTTTGGCATTTTGATTAAGATGTGCAGTCACTCTGCTCACCATGGCCTTGAGCACAGTACGGTGTGTCTTGCACACAGATGAAACCTCTTCTCTAGTAGTTCTGCTCTCCTCCCTGAAGTTAAAGGTCAAGGAAAAATCAATCATACAACAAAGGCAGATGTGGTATTTATTTTTTGCCTCATAGACCCCCTCGGTTTAAAAACTTGCAGGTACAGGAAATAATTCTCTGTGACTTACATGAATTTGAAAAGTAATTTTCTACTTTGCTACAAGGTGGCAGAGTTATAAATTGGTTTTGTTGAAACTCCGGGGTGCTAAAACATGGTTACTACTAATGTGCCTGAAACCCTTCATCATCCTAGGAAGGCGGCCATCGATCCTATGTGGCTGTGAGCACATACCTGTCACCTTAGCCATGCAAACTTGTGTGTATACTCAGTGAGATGTCCCTCGGCAGTGACACTGTGGCAAGGTCTCCTGTGTGGGCTCAGCACACCGCTGAAGGGCCACCATCCACACAGATGGGCTTGCTTTCAGCATGAGCAGTCCCATGCCCTGCACCGAAGAGCTGGCAGCAGCGATTAAACCAGGGTGAGGATGGAGGGGGGCATCTGGGCACAGCAGGATGGGAAAGCTGTGACAGGCACCTCCAGCAATGACCCAGCCCCAAGTTGCCATTTCACCCCATATTGCCGTGACCTGCTGCCCCATGGCTCCCACGTCCCTTCATCTTTTCTCTTTCTGTTGCCAAACTGTAGTTTCCCAGAGGATTGCTTCCTTTTGCTCTTGCTAAAGGTTAATGCACAGGCAGGGGGCTCTGAGCAGCCTTTGATCAGCAGAGAACTGCTCTCCCCAGCAGAAAACGCCACTCTGGGAGCAGCCCTCTTCTCCAGGACTATTCTGAGCATGTTTTCTCCCTTTGACCTTTCCAAATTCATGCACCTTGCACCAAATGTAGGCTGTATTTTGTTCCCTTTTACTTTGGGATTAATCCAGAGTGACACTTTTAACAGCTGGACAGAGCTAGATCCTCACACAGGAATACCTGTTGCTAATAAATCCAAGCAAAACCATGTCTTCTGCTTGAACTGGGAAGAAATTATTTGCTCAACTTGCTTCAGTGCTTAATTCAAAAAGTTGTGGTTCCTCCCTTCCCTTCCACTCAGTTACATGAATTGTACATCTCTGCTTGATTTGCTTTCCCAATTTTGGATCATTGCATTGCTTTTCCTCCAAAGAGTGACCAGTCTTCATTGTGTTATTTTGCAGTAGTGGGGAATTAATACTACTTTTTTTCTAATATTCTAGTTGCTCTGTTGGATGCTGTAACAACGCAGATCATCAGAAGGTTGTAGTCAGGGAAAAGCAGTGTCTGAACTAGGTGTCGAATGGTCCTTTTTTAACTTTGTGTCATCACTTGCAGCTTGGACAGAGATTTTAAGTGTGAGAATTTGCACCCTCTCCACAATTTGAATAAGACCCATAGTGTGTGGGCAGGTCCTCAGAACAGCCACGTTTCCTCTTGGCACTTGGGCAGATGCAGCTCCCACAGCCTCAGACCCCTCTCCAGGAAAGGGTTCAGCCCCTGCCTGGGCGGGAGGCAGCCATCCCTACCAACGCAGGAGCACCTGAAGTCCTAAATCCAGTCCGGGCTATTTTTAGGTCCTACAAATACACAGTAAAAACCATTCCTGCTCAAAACAACTTGGAGTTTAAAATACCCAGTTCTGAAAATGTGGCATCACCAGCATTAGCCAAAATACGACACAAACAGCCCTACAAGCCCAGCATTGTACATGTGCCCAAGCCCAATGGTGGCCCCACCAAAGCCTTGACATCCAGGGCAGAACTTTTGCTCTGTTATATTTTGCTCAGATATTTTGTGATAGGACTTTCACAGCCAGCATTCT
>VXBW01004687.1:120218-137216 GCA_013400375.1 Thinocorus orbignyianus
AGAGATTGATACTTCAGAGTTTACAGCCCCGTGTCTTGTCTTCTTGAATGTGTGCAGCCTTTCCAACCCAATGGGAGTCCCCTGTGGTGCTCATGGTGGGTAAAACCTGTTGCTTATGTCTTCTGTCAAAAGGGATGTACACAGATTAATAAGTTTTGCCATCCTGATCTGCTTATTTGAGCAGGGGTGGGGGGACAGTTTTGGGACCAAGAAGAGTTGATTTTCCTGAGGGCAAGCCTCTGCAGCAGCTGAGCTGCACTGCTGAGGAGACCACAAGGGCTGGTGTAATGCAGGGACAGGGAACCAGAAAACCCCCCAGAGGGTTTTACTCCTACAGCTGCTGAGAGCCTCTTCAGCAACTTGAAAAAAACCAAAAAAATCCCAACCCAAAAGCCACTATTGTCATCCTTTCTTACAGGAGGGGCTTCTTGCCCTCATGGTCTTCGTTGCGCCTGGTGGTGTGCCCTCACTGAAGCTCATCTTTGGCATCTTGAGCTAAAGGGCTTTGATGACACCAAGGTTAAATTTATCTGGGGGAACAGAGGCTCACATTAATTTTAATGCAGCCAAAGAGGGGAAACTGGCTCATTTGAGATCTAAGGTCCATCTTGCAGACGTTCCCGCTGATAACACAAATCCCAGGTATGAATAACACTGGGCTCTGGGTAAATTCACATTTGTATTTCAACCTATTTGAACTGGTCGTTTATCAGAGAAGTGAGTGTGTCACGTCTTGGAAGCCAGGCTTCTCTGGTGCAGCTGACAGCAGAACACCCCAGCTCGGCAGGAGGCCCGAGGCTGTTCTGTCATTTATCTGTAAAAGAAAAAAGACACCTGAGCCATCGGGGAATGTATGGCTTTCATGTCTGTGAACCACAATTCATCTACATCTCCTGGCATGCAGCAATATTGCAGATTTCTAGTGCTGTAAAGGGTTTCATCTGCTCGACATTTTACAGTTGCAAGCCTTCAAATGTACCTTACCTGTCAGAGGCTCATAGACCGTAACACAGTCTTTTTCCACTGACTCCCCCAGGTGCCGCTCCCAGGGACGGCTCTATTTCTCATCTCTCAGTTTCAAGAAAATATCCTGAGAGAGATGGATGCAGGCAGACAGACAGGTGTATTTCCAGAGAGATCCCTCTCTACTGATGCTGCTGTGACACCCTGGTGATCCCCAAGCCTCTGGGAAGCCCAGCCCTGCAGATGCTGCCCAGCTGCAAAGCACTCGGAGTGACACTGAACCCAGCTGTGCGGGGACAAGGTCCTTGGATCCTGCAGTGAAGCGTATGAGGCCAAGATAAGGCCACTGGGGATGAGAATTAAAAATACTTGAAATTTTGACTCGGTGCATGCCCAGTAAGAGCTTTGGAAACCTGTCTGTGCATCCTCCACATCAACAACGTCCCCTCCGGTTCAGTGGCTGCTGACAGAGCTCACTCCTTCGATGGCATTAGTGTCACCTTACAGCTGCTATTGAGGAGCAGCTCTAACAGCTCACTGCCCAATTGCTCACCCCAGGGCAAGTGTGCACTTCGTGCCTCTGCTTCTTACAGCTTAGTGACTGCTGCAAAGTTTTGAAAGTCCCCAAAAGAAAACCCTATACGCGTTCCTGCTTTTGATGAAATTCCTACATACTGCAAATGTCCTGAAAAATCAGGACCACATTCACCTTTCTGTGCTGTAAGATGTTTAGGCTGAACTTCTGGGGCGTGCAGATGAGCTGAAGGACATGTTAAATACTTGCAGTTAGAAACACACACACACAAAAAGCTAAACAACAGGTCCAGAATTACTTTTGGGATCCAGCTGTGTGTAGCTGGAGGGTCCTAGGATGCCCTGCTTGTTCGTCTCCAACCCTAAACCTTTACCTAGTGCTGTGGCCATCGCATGTGTGCACCTTTTGAAGTGGAAAGAGGCAGCTGACACCATGGTCGCCTGGGCTTTGCAGCCCTGAGTATGAAGAGGCAAGCAAGTAACCTGGGAGCCTGTTAAATGGCCTTGCCTAACTCTTGGCTGAGGGGTTTGGAGGGAGCCACATCCACATCCAGTGCCCCCCCCTCGCCCCGATCTCCAAGCACTGCCCTGCTGGGACCAGCTCTGTGCTGCACCTGTGGTGCCAGGGGTGCCCATGGCAGCAGGGCAGCTTCATGTGCACCCGGCAGCATCTGATGGCTGAGAGGGAGGCACTCCCTGAGTAGTTGCTCTTTTCCTAACTCTGAAAAAGTAATTTCTGGAAATGTCCATAACACTCACAGTGCAGGGACCTCTTTTGCTTTTAGAGCACTCTAGAAGCCTTAATAGGCCTTGAAAAAAAGAGAAGAAAAAGCCATTAAGCTTTTTCTTTTTTTTCTTTTTTTTTCCATGGCCTATTATCTACCCTCTTCTTTGACAACCTCTTTTGTGACCCATCATAAGGCAAATAATGCAATAAACTGCCTTCAGTGCCAGTAATCTCCCTGCGCTGCCTGGCACTGCCGGGGAGCTGCCCGTGACTCTGGCCACGCTGAGGTCTCTCAGTTCCCTGGGAAAAGGGTATCGGTGCTTTCTACATCCCAAAACGTACACAGCTGTCACTGCTTCACTATGTGAAGTGCTGCTGGGGCAGTCGGGGAGGTTACAGACCTCTTGCTATGAAGGCTGGTGGTGGATGAGAAATATTTTGAGGACTGTGGTTTTTCTACTCCTGTACAGACAAACCAGGTGCATAAGAATAATTAAAAAAAAAAAAAAAACCAACCAACAACAAACAAGAAAAATGCAGGATAAAGTACAATTTAGCCCTTTTAAGATCTGAGAAAGTGACACTTGTGAACTCTGTGTCATTGACCAATTTTATGGGACGTGCTTTTGTACAGCAGTGCACCTCAGGGATCCCTTTTGTGTCACAGCCTTTGAGCTGTGCCAGGGGAGCTTCACCTGGTATGCACCCACCTGCCTGGGTGTGGTGGTGTGCTCTCCCTGGTTTTTCCTGTCTTCCCCCACCCCCCACCCAGCTCCTGCTGAAGCCCATAACCATCAGTGGGAGCTGTGACGAGTTGCACCTGGACTTTGGGAGCCATGAAGCAAGACAGTCAAAACACTCTCCTGGTGTAGGGACCTAGATATTTTGTTCCCATGAGAATATGACTATGGTTCAATTATCTTACTCATTAATAGTGGACAGGCAAAGAGCCCTTTGAGCTCTCTGGTATGGCAGTGGGCTGCACGCCAGGATCTCCCCTTTTGTGAGGATGCCTGCTTAAGGTCCTGCTCCTTGAGGCTGAGAGATTCCTTACTGCAACAGGTTCTCGGTAAGTGACTAACAGCATGCTAAATTTTGAAATCTTAGCTAAGTAATATCAGGGTTTGATTGCACATATATAATCCTTTAGGCATAAACTATTGACTGAGTCTGGGACTAGGATTGGATCCAGCCGCACCTAGACTCCTCTCTGAGAAGGAGTTTAGAAAGCAAGGGGGTCCCTTCTGAACCTCATGACTCGGTGGGAGGGTCTCCCTGACTGCTTGTCTAACCCTGTCCTCTATGCAGTCAGTAATCAAGTGTACCTCATACATCTCATAAAACAGTGTCGCATTTACTAGTAATTTTGTTAAATCACTGTTTCACCTTAACAAATATTTCACTTCTTCTCTCTTATGAGAGGAGTTAATGACTCTGCCCGCAACACTGAGCCACAGGGCAAGGACTCTGATTAGACAAAGCCCTTCCCTGCTTTCCATTGAGATTTCTGCCTGGGGATCACCTCGTTTGTCTGCCAGCTCCTCTTTCACATAGATGATACTGCCTTTAGGATCTCAAGCAATGAAGAATTTTCTTTGTCTTTTCGGTGTGTCATTGGCCTCAGTGCTAAATTAAAGATTTATTTCCAGTTTGATACCCATTTTAATTTCCAGTCTCCTCGACCTGAGTCCCACTTTCCGAGACCCCTTCCCCTGCATGGAAAAGGATGCTATCTCTTGGCTCTGCTGGTTCCATAAAGACAATGGTACTGTTCTTACTCTTTCCGTGGCACCTTGTCTTCTTGTGAAGCTCAAAGCGCCTGGAGAGGAGCACAGGCTGCAGCTCTGCACTAAGAAAAACTACCAAGAGCAACATTTTGTAGGGACATCTGAAAGGCTACGGTCTGGGAAGCAGAATGAAACAGGCTGCTGACAGCCTGTGGCAGGAGCTGAACCTGCCATCCAGGGCTGAGGTACACTAGGTTTCTCTAACCCCAGCATAACTCAGTATTTCCATGATAATATGTTATTTTCTTTTCTCCATGGCCATGCTCAGACCAGAGACATCACTGGGAACCACGCTGATTTCGGGTAGCATCAGGTGCAGTTTAGAGAACAACCACAAAACCAGCAACAGGCTTACCAGTAGAGGTCCCACTATAATGAGGGAGTAATTCTGGCAATTGGATAAAGTTTGTGTGTGTGTGAGGGGTGAGGGGACGGGAAACACACACTCCTGGGCACCAAGATAGCTTGGTGCAAGCCATGCCAGCTGGAGACCTCCAGGGCCAGCACAGATGCTTGCTCCTGCCTCCCCCGTCTTCACCTTGCCAGCACTTTGCATCCCCACTGGCATCCTTGGGGGCAGCATCTCTGTGGCTGTGTCGCAGGACAGCACCACCACAGGCAAAGCTTGTCCTGAGCATCTGATTCCATCTCCGCTGCTGTAAATATTTTTGGCTATTGCCATTTGTCCACACACTGCAAAAAATTCCTGACAACCTCGGGGGAGCTGGCTGCTAATTAATATGCTTCCTAAAGGCTTCCTTACTATCCATTAAGTATTCCTTACTCTAGTGGGAGGTGTCCCTGCCCATGGCAGGGGGGTTGGAACTTGGTGATCTTCAAGGTCCTTTCCAACTCTAACCATTCTATGATCCATGGCTACTGTTATTTGAGTTTAGTTAAAACCACTTTCATTCAAAAACTGTTCATTACTGGCTAGAAAAGAGCACATAGACCGAAGCTGCTGCACTCACAACAGCAACAAGTTTGTCTCCAAAGTTCTCTGTCGAGGACCAGCACAAAGCATGTTTCATGGGACAACCTGAAGGGGGACTTCCTGCAGGAGTTATTTGGGTACTTAAAAAAATAGGTCATTCTAGGCACTCAGCACCTCACCAGAATCCTACCAAAATTCTGGTAGGACTACCATTAACAAGTGCTCCCTAAAAGCATTTGTAATGATCTGTAGCAAAACAAGGAGATGACACCAACTCATTGCACTGTTCAAACTTGTCAAATCCCCTTTAAGATACCCTGAGGCTAACAGCCCTGCAAGGAGAGGATGATTTATAAAGAAGTAAAAAAATATTAAAAAAAAATAATCTTTAAGAACCAAAAAAACCACAAGAAGAATCAAACAGCAAAGATTAGCACTGGTTCACATGGGAATTACTCACACAAAGATTAGGAAAATCATTAGCTAACAGTTTATTTCATGGAATGTAGATGAGATATCATCACGGACTGCAACAGCAAAAAGACAGATAGTATCAGGTGGTGCTTCACACACATCAAATGTTCAACTACAAGCTTTTAGTTAGAGGAGTGGGTTTTGGAGGAACTTAGGCTGATCTGCCAACAAAACCCACATCTTCAGTGCCGTCTACGGCCAAGGGTGGAGGGCAAGAAATCCTGTGCAGTAACTAGAATTACAGAGTCAAGGCATCCAGGACGAGGTAAATTAACTGTGAGAGGACTTTATCATGCATGTTAGTGGCAGATAACCACGTGCAGCTCTGGCAAGGGAAGTACCAGTAGATGTTCCAGTTACTGACCCCAGCGCAGCCGGGCAATGACCTCCCAGCAGAGAGCTGGCCATAGCGTGCATCTGGCTGGTTGACTCCTAGCAGTGTTTTGCAAGCAAGGATGGATAAGGCAGGAGAGCACCCCTTTCCAGCATGTCCCAAAGATCCGGGGAGCTGCCTCCAAATCCACACAAATCCAGCTGTCCAATGCCAGGGAGACACCCAGAGAGCTGTCAGACTGCTAAACCTTTGGGGAAATTACACTGATTTCTGACAGCAGCGAGAAAGGACTGGCAGGTAGAAAGTAGAACAGGCAATGCCTTCTTTGTGATAGACAATCCAAGTTCACTTTAAGTCAAAACCAACCAGAGTTTGCTTCTACATAATCTCCCTGTCCTTTCCCTGCAGCATTTAATCCTCCGTGATTAATTACACCATGATTTACTGTGATAAGAATAAGATAAGGATAAGAGAGAGCCGCGTACAAAATAATAATCACTATTCACATAAGCCTCTTTTTTCATGCAAATTGTAACTCTTCAAATACTGATAATGGGAGTTATTTTCATTACCATATTTTCACTGGCTGTAATTAGTCCAGTAGGAGGATTATTACCTCTCTTATCACTATTAAGAGAGAAAAGACGTTTGGCACATCCCAGAAAAGGCTCGAAGCCCAGATCTCATGGGCATCATATGCCTGGATTTCATTTTCAAGCAGCCTTTGGTCAGCCTGGATTCAGGCAACCTGAAAACCACACTTCTCTGGTGATCACATTCGCATCTTCCTAGGAGGAACCCTGTGACATCTTGTGGCCACTTCGAAAATAGAGGTAAACTTAACCAAACCTGGTAAAAACCCTGCTGCTGGCTGCAGCCCCTGCCACAGACACCCCACTGCTGCGGCTGCTTCCCAGCAAAACAGGATTTTCTTTGAATGACATGGAGGAGAGAACTGAAGTGAAATCAGATGTGCTTCTGCTTGAAAATACATCCAAAGTTTACCTCTAACTTGCCACAGAGAATGTATGCCAAATGCTATACAAGAAGGGGAGTTGTCTCCCCCCACCCCACCCCTAGCCCTGGTCCTATCCAGGGCACGGGGTCCTGGGCCATCCCAGAGGGCAAGGGCTCTGCCAGCAAAAACTTAAAAATCATCACATCACATGCAGAACAGAGCTCTCAGCATCTATGAATGAATCCTAAATTCATGTAGGGAGGTGCACAGACCTCAGGAAAAGCGTAGTATTTCTTTATTCACATCAGTAAGGGTGGAAAAGATCTCCAGCAGAAGAGCAGCCATGAAACAGCGAGAGAAACCATTGGGACTATACAGATTTATTTATTTTTCTCCCAGCAAAGAGTGGTGGAAAAGTGTTTTTGGTGCTCTCAGCAGGGACATTCGCTGCTCCTCCAGTGCCCACACAGCATCCTCTTCCTTGTCAGGTACCAGCTCTACCCTAGCTCTGAAACCTAAGACATAAATATGCATTGTAAAAACTATATATTATATATTACACTGTCTCTGCAGAGCAGGGGAGACCTGGAAAAGGGAGGAATTCTCTCCATCTTCACATCCTCTCTGGCATGGCCACCCTCTTCCCAGGGAAGGGGCCGCTGGCAGCAGTGGCAGGGCTGCCCCCCTGGCCAGCTGGGCCACTTCTCTGTCTAGTTGCCCTCCCTGGGACCCACTCGTACCCGGGCAGAAGGTCCTGTAGGGCAAGTCATCCCTGCACTGTGCCACAGAGAGCTGCTGCAGGCCCCAGCGCTGAGAGATCCTGCACCTTACCAAATTTGAGGCTGCAAAAGATGCTGGATTGGCAAGCAGCTCTTCCAAGCTGCAGCCCATCCTTCATGCCTCCACTAGTGAAATTCTGCTGTTAAGTTAGAAGCCTGAGCTGGGCTTTTTCGTGAAGAAACATTTCCCTCTTGACTGTTCCAATTGCCATTTTTCTTAACTTCCCAAAGCATCCCCAAAGAGCTCTCATAATACCTTTCTTCTGCCTTCAAAGTCCAAGACTTGCTCCTCAAAGGAGCTTCAGCAGCTTGATATTTCCATCCAGCTGAAAATCAGCAAGCTGCAGGCCCTCAGGGAGCACACTGAATAGATTTCTGTGCCATTAAGTTCCCAAGTCAATGACAAGGATGGAAATTAGGAAAAGAAGTCCCACAAGATGTATCAGGGGATGTTACCAGGGGATTAGAATAGCCAGGGGTGCAGACTGGACCCCTTAAATGAGAGCAACCAAGGGTGCTCAGTCACAGGTCCTGCACAGGCAGCTCAGTTCCCACCTCTGCAAAGTGCAAAATGCTCCTTTGCTGTCTTTCTGCCTTGCCTAAATCTCTCATTCCCTTGCTTTCTTCTTCACTTACTATTTAAGGTGGCAAAGAGACTTGGCATCTCATTTGCAGGAAAGGTGCTGAGCAGCAGCTCTTCTGCTTATTCGATCACCTGGGAACTTGACTGAAATTCCACTGCTAGTGAAATTTATTTATTGTCTGAAAAATGGGTAGGAATTACCTAGAAATAAATGTGAACTTTCAGCAGATGTTTTTTAATGGATTTATTTTTCAGGATACAATTTCACATCTAGTGTGTTCTTCTGTTGGATTTTGTTTTATGAAAATTTATGATAATTTTTAGGAAAAGTCCTACTCCAAAATATTTACCTAGAGAATCACATCACTTCAAATGAGATAGTCAGTTCAAAGCAATTTTGTATCCTCAAAATGATTATTTGGTGCATTTTCAGCAAATGGTCTGGAGCATCTCAAGCCAGTGGAAACAACTATTCAGCTTTATTTCCCCCAGAGGCAGCAGGCTCTTGTAATCTCTAATCAAAGTTCCCTTTAAGAAAACTATGTCCTGAATTTTACTTGCATTAGTATTTATTTTACTTTCATTAATATTTATAATTATATTACATTTTTTACACCGGTCCTGCAGATTATCTTATGTTCTTGAACATCCAATAAGCCAGCCACATGTGAACTCTGAGTACCTTCATTTTTGCTAGCAAGGCTCTTTGCCTGCCTCCACAGGCATTGCTCTGTGTAAGCAACCCACCCTGAGCCCCATCTCTTACCTGCACAGATAGGGGCACGCAAATCTTGAAATTAATCAGACGTTCTTTATAAATGCAGACAGAAACTTGCTTCCTGTGGGCTCCCAAAAAGTAGGCCCATCAGCAATAACCGTCAGGAGCATCGGGATCATCCAATGCTCTTCATATCTTTACTCCGAAAGGCTCTATCTGGCAGATCTGAGATATGCATCACCTAGTTGTTCAGTTTTTCCTGCATTTCATAGAATTCTATGATTCTGTGACCTTTCTATGTCAATTCCATCATTCTATGATTCTATACATCACTTGGTGCTGTAGTTATGTATGTTCTGCATTTCATGTAACTTGCTGCCCAAACATGGCCAACTTCTGTTCTGATCTGAACCTGTGTTCCCACCTTCGCAGCAGCTCTGAGCTGTGTGTGAGACCTTGCCTGATAGCGAGATCATAGAATCATAGCATGGTTAGAGTTGGAAGAGACCTTCAAGATCAGGGACACCTCCCACTAGAGTAGGTTGCTCAAAGCCCCATCCAGCCTGGCCTTGAACCCCTCCAGGGATGGGGCAGCCACAGCTTCTCTGGACAACCTGTTCCAGTGCCTCACCCACCTCACAGGAAAATATTTCTTCCTAATATCTAATCTAAATCTCCCCTCTTTAAATTTAAAACCGTTACCCCTTGTCCTATCACTACACTCCCTGACAAAGAGTCCCTCTCCAGCTCTCCTGAGGCTCCCTTCAGATACTGGAAGGCTGCTCCAAGGTCTCCCCAGAGCCTTCTCTTCTCCAGGCTGAACAGCCCCAGCTCCCTCAGCCTGTCCTCACAGGAAAGATCCCCAGACCGACCTCCACCCCGTGGAAGTCCCCAAGCAGCAGCCGTGGAAGGAGAGCAGTGAAGGACACTCTCCTCCAGCCGGGCCGCTTTCCCGATTCACGCCTGTGATGAGCTGGCGTCCGGTCTCAGCCCGCGGGGAGCCAGCTGCTGCCGGCCGCACGGTGGAGCACGGCAGGGACGAGCCCTGCCCGCCTTCCCCTTTAGTGTAACGAAGCAGAAACCCCCGGCCGGAGGTCAGGGACCGGCAGAAGCTGCGGAGAAGGTTGTGCTGCGATGCCCGGCGCTGCGGGAGCCCCGGGGGGATGCCAGTGCCCGCCGCTGCCGGTTGCGGGTCGGGTCCCTGCCTGAGCCCCTCCGGGCGGCTGGCCACGGTGGTTTGCCTGGGCTTACTGGGCAGCCTGGGCTTCTGCAGCAACCTGCTGGTGCTGCTCCTCTTCTGGCGCTACCGGGCTCTGCGCTCCCCCATCAACCTGCTGCTCCTCAACATCGCCGTCAGCGACCTGCTGGTCTGCGCCCTGGGCACCCCCCTGGGGCTGGTGGCCGCCACCGCCGCCCACCGCGGCCGGGGATTGCCGGGGGTCGCCTGCGCCTGGCACGGCTTCGCCAATGCCCTCTGCGGTGAGTGGGACCGGCACCGGGTCGGAGGGATGCACCCGTGGAGGAGGGGATAGGAGAGGACCAGCGGGTCCCGGGGAGCAGAGGGTGAGGTGTCCATGGGGGCGCTTGGGTGACTGTGAGCAGGGCATGGGCGTCCGGGCACCAGCCTGAGTGTGGGGAGCAGCATCCCAAGGAGGGAGGGTTAAACTTTCCCAACTCCAGTTGCTTTCCTGGAAAAAAGCTCCTAATCCAGCAGGCAGCGTGAAGTACAAGTCCTCCAGTCAACAAAGTATGTGTTTCTCACGGTAAGAGCTCCACAAACTTTAAAGAATGCTACTGGAACCGGGAAGCTCTGAGCCTCAAGAGCTGCGATTTCTCCAAAATCTCCTGGCTTTCAGACCTGAGTCCAGGTCCTGGCTGTGGGAACAGGCAGTTCTGGCCAGGCAGAGAGGTGGGGGCAGACAAGCCTCAGGTTGCTGGCACCCAGGGCATCATGATGCTGGTGTAGAGGGACCCCAGGAGCACCCCAGTGTGCAGGAGAGGGGTACAAAGCCCCATGTCCTGGGGACTGGTGTGACTCCTGGCAAGGCAGGGAGTGTTTGCGGAGCAAGGGAGGGTGCTAAGCAGGACAAGAGCATCCATCCTGTGCCTATGCCTTCACCCAACCCCTTCCTCACTTGCCAGCGGGGCATGGGGGAGGGAGACCCACGGTGCAGTAGAGGTGGCAAGGGGACTATGGGGAGAGCAGGTCTGCAGGTCTGCCCCTGTGTCATCATCCCAGCTCTGGGGTGTTGTTGCCTAAGCTATAGAAACAGAAGTTTAGAGTAATGTGGCTTTGAGCTAAGGAAGTTTAACAATATTTTCTATTTTCAGGCTTCCTACCACTCAAAATCTCTCCCAGCCTCCTTTAATACTTCAGGCACCAAGGTACAGCAGTGGGGTTGTCTCCCATCTAGTACTCATACAGGTCAGAATCTTTACTGGTAGGGTCATTGCTCTGCCCATCAGTAGCAGCCCTGAACAACCAGAAGAAAACAGTGTAGCACCCCTTCCAGCCTGCACACTGCTGCTTTTGGAGGCACACCACTTAAACCCATTATAAAGATACTTTCACCAGCAGTTTAGATGTTTGCTGCCACCTCTCTCCCTGATAAAGTCACACAGGGTGGCAACTCAGCTTTGGATACGTTTTCACTTTTCCTTTGCATGCCAGGGAAAATTTAAACAGAGTATGGCAGCATTAACTAGCAGCTCCAGCTGTATCCAGTCGTACCTGCCAGCATCACTGCCAAAAAGCAGGCTGGGAAGTATGCGTGGAGGGGAAATTTCAAACTCTAAGAGTTAGAAAGTATCCATCTTTCCCCTCTCCTCCCCCCAGCATTACTGTTTGCAGAGGAAATCTCCGCTTTGCTGCTAAGGTGTTTTCTCACCCCATTCATACCTGCTGACAGTACCCCAAGGGTAAGAAACCTAGAAGTGTGTCTGTGAGGGTTCATGAGCCACCCGCGCCCTGGTCTGGCCATGCCAGGGCACCTGCTGGCACAGTGGGCTTCATGACATTGTTTTAATCTACATTTCTTCATTAGTGCATGGCCATACATCTGTATGAAAACCCTGGGAGTTGGTGCTTTCCCAAGGTGGGGTTCAGGCTGCTGCACTTTTGAGCTGGCAGAGGGGCACCTCTCATTTTCCACACCTTGGAAGGGGTGCCTTGCCCTGGGAAGAGGATTTGTTTTTTTCCTGACTATTAAAGTCATTCTCATGCTTTAGATAAGAAAAATATGGCTTTAATGAGGTGCAGTTCTTGCTCTTGGAATCAAGTTAGGTTTCAAACCCAAGCAGCAAAGTGCCTGTGTTCCTTACACTCTTTCTACTGTTGCTGGGCTAACTCTGAGAGATACAGATCTTTATTTTGACTTTATGGTTTCTTTGGGGGTTATAAACGGTCTGCAAGGAAAGCTCTCCTGGCTCCCACTGGGAATTTTACTTAAGCAGGTTCCTCTGGTGACAGACACCCTTTTCCCACTTTTATAGGACCACCTTTTCTCTCCCACAACTGAAATTCCTTAAGTAAAGTCACTTTTGTCTCCCTGCGGTGTCTGCCCTTTGCTCACATAGGTTTTCATTATGAGAACACCATGTTCTCAAGGTCCAGCACAGCACAGGGCTGGGGTTTGGTGGGAGTCTCCAGCTTTTATATGGCTGCACAAAAGCATCCAGAAGTGCCTAGAGACCATAATGTCTGGGGAGAGGGCAAGAATAGGGAAGGTTGTGTGAAGAGATCAGAGTATGAGTGCAGACATATATTGCTCCTCACACACCTTTCCTGCAGGGGAAAAAAGAAAAGAAAAGAAAAGAAAGATAAGATAACAGCTGGGAGAAAGCATAAATCCCTGGAAGCAAAGAGCCAGTGTTACCATTTCAGGCAGAAGCAGTGATGCTTAAGGAAGCCTGTGAAGCTGGATAAGCCCAGAACTTTGGGAGAATATAGCTACTAGTCTTCAATCCTTAAGTCTCACAGGTGCACTGAACACCAAATCTGGTAAGGAAACCGGGATTTTGCTGCAGGTCTCACACACATGTATGTGTACATGCAGACAGATGTGCTTAATTACTAATCAGTGTTTATAACAGACTTGCTTTGGTTGGATGAATGTTTAAAGACTCCCAGGCTCTCAGCATCTCTCACTCTTGGACAGATACCTCCAGCCCCAGTCTTTACCCACCAGGTTCCCAAAGCCACTGCCATCACTCTCATCATTATCACTTTGAGACGTAAGACCAAAGCCTTAATTCAGCCATTTCTGCTAATGCAAGTGTATTTTTTCATCCAGGCATCGTCTCGCTCATCTCCCTGGCTGTACTTTCTTATGAACGTTACTGCACCATGACAGGAATGACAGAGGCTGATACCACAAACTACAGGAAGACGTGGGCAGGCATCGTCCTGTCCTGGATGTACTCCTTGGTCTGGACTGCACCCCCTCTTTTCGGCTGGAGCAGTTATGGGCCAGAAGGACCAGGGACAACGTGCTCTGTGAACTGGCATTCAAGGGACATTAACAACGCATCCTACATCGTATGTCTTTTCATCTTTTGCCTTGTGATCCCTTTTGCCATTATTGTTTACTCGTACGGGAAGCTGTTGTGCGCAATAAGGCAGGTAAGTAGATTCCTCAACTGCATTTCTACTGCCCTCCCAAGCCACTCACAAACCAGTAACGACCACTTTCCGCCTTTATAACTCCCCTGCTGTCAGATGCACTGCCACCCTTGGAAACTGGCTTCCCTGTGACTGCCTTGGTGACAGGCTCCAGTCTACCAGGGCTTTCAAAGTCACGTTCCAGTGTGATCAGATGCAAGTCCCCATGAGAGTTTTACAGATCAAGGCAGTTTGCCAGACCACTTGAGATACCCCCAATCATCCCGAATTAAAACTAGGAGTGACTTACCTACCTGTGATGAGATTAATCCTAGGACTTAAATCTGCAGGAAGTCTATGGAGAGGTGAGCATCACCTGCAGGTTGAGAGGCTGTACGATCTGTGGAGAGCTGGGATTTCTGAAGATCAGTGCTGCTTCTCTGAAAACATATGGGTGAACCCTACAAAAAAGCATGCTAAAAAGAAAAGTCACCTATAATCCAGTTGCTGGCAGGATCCAGGCTTGGGTAAATGCAAACTATAAGGCATGAAGCTTTCCTATGAGGGGGGTGAGGCACTGGAACAGGTTGCCCAGAGAAGCTGTGGCTGCCCCATCCCTGGAAGTGTTCAAGGCCAGGCTGGATGGGGCTTGGAGCAACCTGCTCTAGTGAGAGGTATCCCTGCCCATGGCAGGGGGGTTGGAACTGGATGATCTTGAAGGTCCCTTCCGACTCTAACTGTTCTATGATTCTATGAAGCTTACCCCTTGCAAAGAAAGCTAATCCATAAATGACCATGAGCTAATTAATCTGTTCCCAAGGAAAGAGATATTTGCTTTCAGTAGTGCTAACCTACCCAGTGAAGCGTTTGCTATGGAGCACTGTCAGGCAACTGGAAGTGTTCACGCATGATTTTTTGTATTTTGGTGAACAGCATCTGCATTTAGCCACGAGACCAAGAGACCGATGCACCAGCACTGCCTGCTCATGGCACGGCGATGCCCCTCCTGGGAGAAGATCCATGAGCATGGCAGCCCCTCTGTGGGGAACCAGGCAGCTCAGGCCAGGCCACAAGCTTTCCCCCAGCACAAAGTGAGCATTTGCCATCGCACAGCCCTGGCCCCTCACAGCCTGGGAGCACAAGAGCTCCATCAGTGCTAGGAGATCTGGCTTTGTCCCAGCTCATGTACTGAGAACCGGAAAGATAAGAGGGAATTAGATAAAATCAAGCCATAACCCACATTTCAGATGTAAACATTTAACTTAAGCTTATTATTGCTCTGGGAATTAAATCAGTGTAGATGTTTGAGTTAATCCTGCTCAGTTGCCTCACGGCTTCAAGCTGCATCAGGGTAGGTTTAGACTGGACATTAGGAAAAAATTCTTCATGGAAAGAGTGGTCAGGCACTGGAATAGGCTGCCCAAGGAGGTGGCTGAGTCACCAGCCCTGAACGTGTTTAAGAGTTGTTTAGGTGGGATGCTGGGGGACACAGTGTAGGGGAGAGCTTTGTAGAGTGGGGTTGACAGTTGAACTTGATGATCCCAAGGGTCTTTTCCAACCTGAACAATTCTATGATTTTATGATTACAAATACCTTTCATTTCCCTGACAGCAAGCTCGGTCCTCTTCGGCCACCAAATTTGCCAAACAAACGCCTATGTCTGCATGTGAGTTATCCTTCCAGGAAGGGGGATTTTCCATGAAGAGGGAGAGTTAAAACCAGGCAGTGCTGCTGGAGGCACTTGGGCACAGCCGAGCACTGAGGGCTGGAGATGGTGGAGCTCATCTGGGAAGCCAGGAGAGCAAGGGGAAGGTGGGAGGTGGCAGAGATGTAGGGGCAGTGAGCCCCAGAGCCCCCTGCCCGGGGCATGGGCAGCCTCCCACTGCCCACAGGTTTCTCCCAGCTCAGCCTTCCCTGCAGCAGCAAGGTGCTGAAGCAGCAGCAAAATCCCTGGTGCGTGGAGGAGGGAGGTGAAAAAGACTGAACAAAAGAAGCTTCACACGCCAGCTAAATATTTAAGGAATTGAACAACAGACTTTTTTCCTTTTAGAAGATCTCGAATTATATGATATTATATGATACTCTGTAAGCCTTTTATTGTGCCTTCAGCTCCTGCCATGAACAGCTTCCTGTAGCTGAGGTTATCTGCATGCCTTACAGAAGTAAAGTTGCAGTGGGAGATGGGAGTGTTCGGTTTCAGCCAGGCATGAAAAATTATATCCTTTCGCTTGACATTTGTATTTTCATGCTCTGGTTTCTGACATGATTGTCATCACAGGAGATATGCAGCGATGCTTAAAATCTTGGAAATCAGTCCAGGCTCTCATATTCTCCTGTGCTGCTTCCAAGCAGCTGACGGATCCTACTGTCTTGCTGCGAGCTCACAGCTTCCTTAAACCTGAAGAACATCATCACCACCAGGAGAGGATTTGTGCCCAACTCACTTAAGGCTGGCAGGCACTGGCCAGAGGGAAGGGCCTCTGGGCCGTTTCAAATGAATACCAGAGAAGCTTGAGCATATTACAGTGTGCTGCTGACAATTAGAAAATGAGGACTATTTACATTTCCAAACAGGTTGAGCTTTCCCCTTCATTATCTCCTTTCTTCTGATCCTGATTCCATCCCTCCCCCGTGAAGCCCTGTGCAGGACGCAGGTGAGAGCAAAGGCTGCTGCTTTACCTGGGGGAGGCTGCTGTGCTGCAAAAGGACGGTGAAGTTGTGTGGTGGCAGGCAGCTGGGTGTGAGGCATCACCTCTCCTTCCTGACGTTCCTGCATGGGAGGCTTCAACCGCAGCACCTCAGTGGGATGGCAAGAGCCAGCTCTGTCTCCCATGGCTGATCCCCTTCCCACAATGGGGCTGCGAGAGGAAACCTGCTGACTGGGGTCTGCTGCAAAGAGCAAGGAGGGTTTATAATTGCCTTAGTTTTGTTAGTAGAGTGTTGGAGCGTGTTATTTCCCCTATAGCTGAGCATGTGGTTTCAGGTGAGTACACAGGATCGCATCCAGCAGGGAAGCTCTAATCCCTCAACTCAGATCGACTTAGAAGTTCTCAAAAATGAAAAAGTGAAACAGAGCTTGGGAGACAGGCAGCAGCCAGGCTGTGAGAAGCTGAAAAGCAAATCCCCAACCCGCTCCTTATCTTGCATAGCTGGGTGCCCTAGGAGGTTCTAGGAGCCTGAGCAGGGTTAGGGGACAAGGGGCTGACCCATTTCGGTGCTCAGGGTGAACCACACAAACATCTGCNCACACAACCATCTGCTTGCAGCTGGGGAGATGGCTCTGGGACAGGAAGATGGGCAGCACAGGAAAGCTGCATGTGTCCTCCATCCAAATCCCTGTGCTGGTTTGAAAAGCTTGGTCATGTCTACTGTTCTACTGCTTCAAGTCCATTCTAACCAGCTGAAACAGCGCACATGGACAAGCCTCGAAGAAAATTTCAGCGATGCAAACAATTAAAGGACTAGTGAAAACAAGAGTTTTGGGTTCCCTCTAGTATTCCTTCTAGTATACTTCATAGCATTTCTTTCAGGTTCAACACGAGCTCTTGGATGTCCTGGAGAAGTGAAAGATCTTTATGATCATTCCTGGCTTTCACCAGGTACTTAA
>VXBW01004687.1:138389-318291 GCA_013400375.1 Thinocorus orbignyianus
CAATTACAACCAGATAAGGTTGAGCATATTACAGTGTGCTGCTGACAATTAGAAAATGAGGACTATTTACATTTCCAAACAGGTTGAGCTTTCCCCTTCATTATCTCCTTTCTTCTGATCCTGATTCCATCCCTCCCCCGTGAAGCCCTGTGCAGGACCCAGGTGAGAGCAAAGGCTGCTGCTTTACCTGGGGGAGCCTGTTATTTCCCCTATAGCTGAGCATGTGGTTTCAGGTGAGTACACAGGATCGCATCCAGCAGGGAAGCTCTAATCCCTCAACTCAGATTGACTTTTCATTCTCAAAAATGAAAAAGTGAAACAGAGCTTGGGAGACAGGCAGCAGCCAGGCTGTGAGAAGCTGAAAAGCAAATCCCCAACCCGCTCCTTATCTTGCATAGCTGGGTGCCCTAGGAGGTTCTAGGAGCCTGAGCAGGGTTAGGGGACAAGGGGCTGACCCATTTCGGTGCTCAGGGTGAACCACACAAACATCTGCTCACAGCTGGGGAGATGGCTCTGGGACAGGAAGATGGGCAGCACAGGAAAGCTGCATGTGTCCTCCATCCAAATCCCTGTGCTGGTTTGAAAAGCTTGGTCATGTCTACTGTTCTACTGCTTCAAGTCCATTCTAACCAGCTGAAACAGCGCACATGGACAAGCCTCGAAGAAAATTTCAGCGATGCAAACAATTAAAGGACTAGTGAAAACAAGAGTTTTGGGTTCCCTCTAGTATTCCTTCTAGTATACTTCATAGCATTTCTTTCAGGTTCAACACGAGCTCTTGGATGTCCTGGAGAAGTGAAAGATCTTTATGATCATTCCTGGCTTTCACCAGGTACTTAATGCTGTGGGGCATGGGGTGTAAAGATGTCAAGTACGTACCTGCTTGGGTGAACTGTCTCATCAAATGTGGTGCATTTGCAGCCCATGTCTCCACTTGGAAATAACCAGCTCACTGGAAGCAGCATGCAGGCAGCGATTCCCCCATTGCATCCATGAAACTTGCAGGAGACAGTCATTCTGCTACCAAGTTTCAGAATAGCTGTAGTCAGCACGTGAGACAACGTTTGCTGGAAACAGACAAATTATTTGTTCAGCACAGCGATTAAAAAGTCATTCTTTAGAGTCTTTGACAAGCTTGGCAGAGTCCCCTCACATAAGTTGTGAGAATGCAAATAGAATCAATTTCAGCTTTTATATTGCTATATTATAGCATAGATTATTTTTTTTTTTCCTTTCCTTAATTCACTGACAGGCTACTCTTCTGTCAGCTCCTTGACAAAATGAATCTGAAGTCCTGCCTCCAGATTACTGACTGTGATTTGTCCTTGGAAATTGGTGCATGGACTCAATACTCTGCTTTTCCACACAGATCCCTGTCCTGGGTTAAGTTACATCAGCATAAAACGACCATAAGTGCAGTGATGCAGAGCTCTTGAGGTTTAAGGGAAGTTTAGCAGCTCTCTCACCTCAGTCTCCAAACCTGACCAGTTTCTAGACTTTCAGTTCCCCCTCTTGTCCCACCCCGCCAGAGGATCCTTCCTTGCAGGGAGAAAAGGAGAAGCAGCTCAGCAGCAGAGCCCGCCAGAGGTCAGGTTCTCTGGCAGGGCTGCAGCCCCATCTCTTCTTCTCCAGCTGGAGGGGACAGGTACCCAGCACCCACAGGGACGTTCCTGCTACGAGCACCCACGCAGTGCCCAGGCTGGCCCTCTGGGGTGGGGAGGGCGAGAGGGCAGAGCACAGCCCCAAGCAATGCTTGCTGCCCCCAGCACCTCCCAGACATACTTGCTGCGAGGACCGAAGGCACATCAGGGACTGCACTGTGGAAATACTCACCTGTGGGCTCATAAAGCACATGCAGGCTTGTGCCATCCTCACCACCCACTATAGGGCCCTCTGAGCCCCCTCGCTCCAGGGTAATCACAAGCAAGGCAGGAAAAGCCAGGATCTAGGCATGCTTTCCATCAGACATCTGCCCTCTTGGTCCCTCAAGTGTTACAGAAAGGAAAAAGATCCCACCAAACGTAGCAAGGCATTTGATGTGTTATACTTTAATTTTCTTAATTAATCCAACAGCTTCTAATGTTGGGGTAATAGTTTTGTACAGCTTGGGCAGAGGAAAATTGTGGGAAACAACACCGTTTGACGAGTCCCTTCCACTGACATGAAGAGGGAAGGTAATTACACTGGTCCTCAAGCATTTATCTAGACAAATATTAATGCTGCTGCAGGGCTTATCCAGAGCAAATTGAGACTGATCTGGGGATGTGAGACAAACACATTCCCAAAGGCTGGAAGCATTAAAGCTTAAGCACTGAAATACTTCAGATGCCAAATAAGAGAAATCAGACAAGACAGCTGGACCCTGAGGAGGCTGCAGTAACAGCGCAGCCCCGGTGATCGAAGAGAGCAATCACCTTTAGAAATAAGAAAACCTACCCACGCACAAAGTAAACAAGGAATTGGTTTTCTTTGCTCCATTTGACTTCAATCCCAGTGAAAATGCAGCTGTGGGATGCATTTATATTTTCTGTCTCAAATGGTAGCAGGTGCTCTGCTCATTAGAGCTGCCCGTACTTGGTTCATAATCAGAGCTGCCCATACTTGACTGGTCCCTGCTGCAGGTTCTGCTGCAGTACCTGCTCCCTCTCAGAGCTGGAGAAAACTCTACCATCAGCTGCTATAACCAGAGGCACAAAGCAGCTGTGAATTTTCTTTTTTTCTTCCCCTCTAGCTCAAATATTTTTCAGCAGGTGCTTCAAAAACTCCCAAGTGAAGCGTTGAAGCCTTTGCAGCCAGGGAAGCTGAGTTTCTCAGAGCGCTTTCAGCCTGCAGGACAGCAGGGAGCAGCCGTGCCCTGCAGGCTGAGCTGCACTTTCCTTCCCAGAGCAGAGTCACCTACCAGTGCCAGAAACCACATTTTCCTCCTCCACTGGCTCTTCATGATACTGTTCCACGTATGGCAGGAGTCAGAGGGTCAGCCCAAGGTATGGCAGGAGTTGGGGGGCTAACGCAGGCTCACATCCCATGCTGTGCTACCTACCAGGCAGCATTTCTGCCCCATCCTGCTCTCTGCCCCATCACTGCTCTGGGTTTCACCCCACCACCACCTAACCTGCAGGGAAAGTGTGCTGTGTGAGACAGAAGGGAGAAATCCGCCCCTGGAACTAAGTAATTTATCAACAGGTTAAAAATAAGTAAATAAATAAATAAATCAAATCGGCAAGGAGGCTCAGCAAACGAGTGAATCTCATCTGTATCTTTCACAGGAGCACCCCTTGCAGCAGTCCTTAAAGCACTGCTTAGAATTCCCCCCAGCTCAGCAACCAAATGCAAACTACCTCTCATTAGCAGTTGCCTTGGGAAAACACCCTCTCAGCCATCAATCCTCGGTCTAATGATTGCCCTTCCAGGCTCTGCAGAGAAAAACACCACAAAAATGCAAGTATGGGGGTGAGATTCACGGCCTCACCTCTACAGGAGGACTGGGACCAAGCTCCCCTGCCCTGACAGTAACCTGCACCTAAAGGGGCTCCCAGTTGCTCTTCAAGCCCAGACAACTCCCAGTAGATCAGTGAGAGGTGGAGAGGAAAACAAACCACTACCCCAGAGCATGGAGCCACCTCAAGCCTAATGAAGCTCTACCCCAAACACCACGGGTTTTCCATGATAGCAGCCAGGTTTCAGCCCCCAAATGATCAAACCCTCTTCCTGACTGTCCTGGAAGATACCACAGACACACAACCACGTTGCCAGCTCTCTGGGTTCACAGAGAGGGCTCCCTCTTCCCTAGGAGAAGGGGTTTATCACTGCAAACACTCCACAGAGAGGAGCTCAAGAGTCTTCTCTGAGACATTCTGCAATTGCAAAGCTCCCACTTAAAAGTGCACATCAGCACAGAGCTGTTATACAGACACACTTGGCTGTGATCACATACGCTAGCCCTAATTCAATTAATTTGCTTTTAAAGCACACCCATCTTAGAGCACAACTATTGTCTGTGCTCTTTGGGAGACCAGTGCAGGGTCTCCCACTTCCCTGGAAGGGGAGGCACTAGGACACCCTTCCACATGGCTGCAGCAGCCACCACATCTGAGCTGAGCATTCTTGCCCAGACATCCCAAGGACACTGGACAATCTTGGGTGAACATGTCCTGAGGGTCCTATTCTCCTAATTTTATTTTATATCTAGAAATCACATAATATTTGATAAAAACTCCACTCTCAATGAGAAGAATGTGCTATCACCACAGTTGTTACTGATCAAAGCATCAGAGACAGATGCAAACGGAGAGGAACCAAAGCAGTGTGAATATAAGTAGTGCTGAAGTATTTTAATATTCATTCTCACTGACAGATGTGCTCTGCAGATTAATAACTCCAAAGGACATGCTTCCTTCAAACTGTAAATGTTTTCCACCTTTTTTTTTTTTTAAGTGCCCTAAAGCCTAGAAGCTCACCCGCTGTGTTACAGAAAGTTAAATAGAAGGAGGACAAGGTGATGCTTAGAACCCAGAAACCACCCAGCAGCGCTGCACCATGCCCACACTTGGTACAGGCGTTTTTCCAAACATTGATCACAAAGACTTATTTTAACATTCTGATACTTAAAATTAATAATTAACCCCTTTTAGTGACTACAAGACCTCTCCTTACCATTACGGAGCCCTCTGTGTTTATAAAGCAAATGAGGAACTTGCTCTTAAATCTCTGCTCAGGCAAGCAGTGGGCAGAGGGGCAGTGCAGGTGAGACCTTTCCCTTGGGCAGGGAAAACAGGGCACATCCTAAGCGAATCCCAGCATGAGGCTCAGCTCCCTCAGGTTTCACTGCTTTTACAAAAAAAAACCCCACCAAAACAACAAAAAAGACCGGTTGGAGTTGGAATTCTGGTTGAACATAATTAGTGGTTTGAGGCAAAAGCACTTTCTTACAGTCCTCCCTGTGCAGAAGGTATTCCACTATCCATAAAATTATACTTAGTCACAGGCAAGAAACCAGGTGCCAAGAACGCTGTGGTCATGGAAGAAATGTGCAACTGCTGCTGCCAGAGTCTCCACAGCCCTCCAACCCGTCACCTGCAAACACCCTGGCTCCCTCCCTGGAAATCCTGAGGAAGGTTTCCCAACCTGGAGAATATTCGCATTTTTTGCTCCTAGAACTGGTACCAACTATTTAAAATGAGTTTCCATCTCTGACCCCATCACTAGCTCAGGTTTGCTCAGGCTGCAGCAGAAGCCAGAAGAGCCTCCCAGTTTCAACGAAGATAGAGAGAAGAAGCTTCAGAAGGTGGTGGTGAGTTTTCTCTGACTTGCAGGAAACTGATAAACTTCCATTTAACAACTTATACAAGGAATCACACACAACCAAAGAGCTAGTATGTATTTATATATATAAATATATATGATTCTATATATGTTTTTATGTTCTATGATTCTATGATAAATCTCAGAGGACTTTGGTAGCTGCCGTCTTGTACATCAGAAAGACATGGACCCCAACCAACCCAGCCAGCTGGGAACTTGTTTAGCTGGAATTGTGCAAGGGGCACTAGAAAAAGTTTGTCTTTGACTCAGATGAAGGAATCTGGGATTCTGGGACAGCAACACCTGAACCTTGAATACCTTCAGGTACCCCTGAAGCATCCAACATATCTTCTGCAGACCCACTACCCACATTTATCAATTCTTACAAGTAGGGCATATACTGATGTGCAGGAGCCATCAAGAAGTCTCACATCCACTTTAGAAGAAATTGAATTGACCTTTAATGTACAGGCAAAGCAATTTAATTGCTACTTTCTTAAGTTGTAGTCTGCTTCTCTAGTATCCACTCAAATAACTGCAGCTATCAATTAATTCAGCAGGGCAGAGTGTGACAGGGTATACCTGATGTCATAGTTCTCAGGCTTTACTTCTTGATGTGCAGGCAGTGATGTCTGAAGGTGGTTCAGCTGCTGCCACAGCTCAGGGGTGTCTGTGCTGCCTGTTTTAGAGAAAACAGCTTTGCTTATACAAGCCAGGGGCCTCAGCTGGTGTGCTCAGGTCATTGCATGCCCACTTTGGTTGAGGGGTTTTTCCTCCCTCTATCTCACTTTATTCTGATTTTTCTCTAGGATCATCCTCCTAGTCTTGTGACTACCCTTGCCAGCTCTCCAAGCTCTAAATACTATTGTGTTTTCACAAAAGAAAACAAGAAAAAACATAGTTAGTCACTCAGCTGAGATTCTCAGATCATCCTGGGGATTCAGGAATTAACCCTAGTGGGAGCTTTGTGACTAAACCTCCCAGGTGGCCCTGGGTATACTCAGCTGTGCTCTCCTGTCCTGCATGTTACTGAGCAATCCCATACGCATTTCTGAAAACAATATATTTTACTTTCCTAGCAATATGATGACTCTGCTATTCCTGCACAGTGCATGTCAGCAACATCAACCAGGAATTTGCTGTGTCCACAGTGACCTCTATTTAAACTTGGTCTTACTGTTTGTTGCAGTATTCTCTCATCTATGTCCTTTTTCTGCCTGTGACACCCAATGCCACACCACATAGACACTGTATTCGAGAGCATTCCTGTCCCACACTAGGAGGACGACCTGCTTTGGCAGGGGGGTTGGACTATATGACCTCCAGAGGTCCCTTCCAACACCAAATCATTCTGCGATTCTGAGGATGGATGCGCCTAATTATGGTCAATGAAAAAAAAAAAAAAAAAAGAGAAGAGAAACAAATTAATCACTTCTGCAGGCTGAATCACCATCTAGAGGTGCTCCTCAGCAGTAGAAATCAAAAAGTAACTTAGCTATTAAATGATAGCACAGGGATTGTCCTCCTGTATCCATGGCCATCTCCACCATGGATCTGGTCTAACAGCAGATGCTGATACAGAACAAAGGCACAACATGGTTAATAAAGTCCCAGGCAGGGGCAAACAGGCAAATCTGTGAAGTCGTGGGTTGCATTAAGCTCATATAGAAATGCCTATAAACTAGGTGGGATTAAATGCTTCATTGGCCCCAGTGTTTGACATCTTTGTGATCAAGCTTCAGCTGAGTTTTAGCTGGAAAGGGCACGGTGAAGACCGTTATGGCAAAAAGGAAGGCTTGTATGCAAGAATGAATGCACAGTAACATTTCCAGTACATTACCCTTCTTTCTGCTCACGTAAGTTGTCATGGAATGTGACTCCAGCCCACCGGGCAACCATCTTTTCACTACTCAGTGATATTCCCAACATCAGCCTTTGCTGGGTGCCCATGGCAGGGACAGAATGCTGAACAGAGCCCGGGAGAAATGTGATCAGGACCTTTTTGCTAGTTTTCCATGTCAAAATTAACACCTATGGGAAGCATGTGAAAGCATCACTGTAAGAGCAAGATGTTACCAGGCCCCCCAACTACACTGGAGATGAACCCCCCAATGTTGCTAACTTGGCACACTGGGCATATGGAATGAATTTTAGAAATAAATTTTAGAAAACTTGAGAATAGAATTTTTAGAAGAAACAGAGACTCAATTTCCAGAAAAGAAACACAGAGCTATAAAAGCACATTTTCTGTACTGAAACTTACAGAAATAGTGAAGTGGGGGATTTTTAGTTGGTTTTTCTTTTTTTATTTCTTACACAGCAGATTGAGGTTTAGATTTTTGACCAAACCAGAAGTGAAGGACACTACAGCAGCACAGTGCACTGACAGGGCAACCCTGTGCTAAATTCCTGCAGCAGCATCCCTGCTGTGAGCCCTCAGCCAGAAACAACCTGGGCTGACTTTCCAACTTCCACAGGCCAGCAACCATGGACAAGCTGCCTGGGCCAGACTTGTGCTTTCACTTTCCCTGGAAGTTATGAAGACAAAAAATTAAAATAAAAGCCCACAGCATCACTTGTCAGCATTGTGCAAGCTCCTGTTCAACTACAGAAGTCGATCTGACAGTGAAAACCCAGGCATAGCCCTGGAGGTGTGTGGTATAACCCATGGCACCATCCACTGATGATGGACCAGCAACATTTCAAGGTTGCTGAGTTTTAGTTTTGCAAAAGTTCTCTGCACGTGCCTTGAATATTAATATCAAGGTCTTGGGTTTCCTTGACTGACCAGGGGAGCCTCAAAGTCAAAAGCAAAAATGCTTCAAGGAGAATTACAGAAGAGGGAGGATATTCAAACTTTCTGGTCTTATAGAATGAAAATAATCATTTCCTACTGCTGGCAAGGAAATGAAAACCTTCCCTTGTTTACTCACAAAGCCATTCCCTGGCAGCATCAGTTTGAGAACTGCAACCTTTTTTTTTTAAGGAGAAAAGACTTAAAAAGTAAAGAGAGTAATACTTGATACAAGTTTGCCTGGGAAGGGTACCTTGTTTTGGTAGAACGTGTGCCATCAGAAGTACCCCACTAGTTTTATTTCAGTGTTCAACCCAGTGATGAAAAGCAGCTTTTTCTCCCCATTTAGCTGTGTCACACAGCGTCAGGGTATTCAGTAACCAAGCAGTACACCCACTGTCCTGTGCCTGAGCTCTGCTGAAGGTTATTAGGAAATATCTCTAGAGTCCTCCTCTCACACCCAGCCTCACACCAGGCTGATTTTGATCTGGAAAACATCCAGCAAACCTTTGTCTTCTCTGACCTCACCTGAAGAAAGAGGAAAGGGTTGTTGGGTTGTCTTTTCTAAAATCAGTAGAAATCAATAGAAAAACCAGGAGCTTCTGTTTTCCTCAAAGTGTACCACTCGCAGGGCATCGCTCACCACCCGCCCCAGGTGTCTCCTGGCATGGGAGAGAAGACAGAAGAGCCTCAGGAAGGCACACAA
The DNA here is from genome assembly GCA_013400375.1 of Thinocorus orbignyianus. Taxonomy (NCBI): domain Eukaryota; kingdom Metazoa; phylum Chordata; class Aves; order Ciconiiformes; family Thinocoridae; genus Thinocorus; species Thinocorus orbignyianus. The sequence continues at coordinate 147,191 of VXBW01004687.1, forward strand.
AAAATGGGAATTTTGTGTGTGGATAAAGGACTCTGGCAGCCATCTGCCAATGCCTTTCAGTTCCTCTTCTCAGGAACCTAAAAATCAAGCACACATGATGCAAAATGCAACTGCTCTTCCATTCCCACCCCTGTACCCACCTGCCCCAATCCAGCTGCTTCTACTCCATCCCACAGCTTGAGCATCTTGTAAAGTTTTATACTAAGTTGGGGAAGACTTTCAAAACATCTGAACACAGGGAAAATGTCACACAGAATCAACTCCATGAAATATAAGAAGATAAATGTGAGCTTTCTCTCTGAGATGTCTGTGAATAAATCTGAGCTACTGACGCCTGTGGGTGTCTCTGAGTGAAATATTCACCTCTCACTAATGGAAATATTTTGATTAACAACTTTATTTGCCTCGTGGCAAATACCACTTTTTTTTTTTTCTTCTCTGTTAAATCACAGTCAAGTGTCATAAAAGATTTCATTTGCACATTAACAGGATATTTATAAAGTACTCAGTATTAGAGTTCCCTCAGCAGGCAATTACAGATATGTTCTACTTTTTGAACGGTTTTGGTTTGGCTTTTTAATTAGTCTCAAGGTGACTTCCAGCACACAAATACATCCCACTGGATTCCCCATAAAACTGCTTGTAATCGTTAGCTCCTGATGCTTACTGCAGCACTTTGCAGTGCAGGCATTACACAGCAACTGGGAAAATGTACTGAAAACTAGGAAACAAGGGTGAGGCACAAGGCAGCAGTATTTATATACAGTATGATTTACTTACCATCACATCTGAATGCTGAGTCCAGAGAAGGAGCCTGTTGTAAATCAGTTTAATTCACCTGGTGACTTTTCCAATGGATTCAGAGAATAAAGTTCTCACAAACCCTTGTTCTTCATGTTCTTGCCTGTCTCCTGTCCTGCCCCAGTGGCCTCTGGGTACAGAGCATTTCATCCTTGGCTGGGTGCATCACTGCTGGTAGGACTCACACAAGCAGTCCTTCTGGTAGCACTGGGTCAAGCATCCTCCAGGGCTAGTTGGACCAGGGCAGTTTCCCCCCTTCTTCCCTTCTGCCCAAGATACTCACATCAAATGCTGTGGTTTAGAGGAAGCTGGAGAAGGCTATTCTAGACAAACAGTGCTATCAGTGATCCTATTCCAAGCATTACATACACACTTTGGGTACAAAACATACAAACCTTGCCCACATTGGCCAACTCTTCTCTAGTCAACATTTCAGATGACACTGCCAACCCTGCCCCCAGTGCAGCCGCTCCAGGAGCTCCAATGCTTCATCATCTGCTCCCAGTAGGAGCACTGCTAATGGTGTGTTTGTGCCTCTCTCCCACCCAGGTGAGTGGCATCAGCAAAGGGACAGGTCGGACCCGGGAGCAGCGCGTCCTGGTCATGGTGGTGGTGATGGTAATGTGCTTTCTCCTTTGCTGGCTGCCCTATGCGACTGTGGCACTTATAGCCACGTTTGGGAAACCTGGTCTCATCACCCCTGCAGCCAGCATCATCCCCTCCATCCTTGCCAAAAGCAGCACAGTCTACAACCCCATCATCTACATATTTCTGAACAAACAGGTAAGTAAAATGTTACCCTTGTGTTTACTCAGATTCAATGTGTGCAAGAAGTGAAGAAATAATGAAGGGAAATCAAGAGCGCATTGGTCACATCACTGAAAAACCACAAGAGGGAAGCACAGATAAAGAGCTACAGGCAGCAAATTTAATTGACAAGTCTGTACTTTTGGAAGCTAAATAATGAACTTCCCACATGTCCAAACAGCAACTGGTGGGCCCTTCCTTTCCACTACACAATTTAACAGTTAAATCAAGAGAGGCGGTTGAAAAATCAGAGGCTAATCTTAACATATTCGTGGGCTCTGAAATAAGACACAGATGGTGCAGAGGAGTTATCTTTTCTTCAGGTGCTTTCTTAATTAGTCACTTTGTTAACTAGATTGCTTGGAGGCAGCAGGCAGGCAGAAATTAAGCTGGGTTTGTCCATGTCAAAGACATCCCCCTTAAGCTTTTACCACTAGGGTTACGTACAAACTTTGTTTTGCCTTTTTTTAATTTATTTTCTGAATGCCATTTGTTTTTAATTGCTTAGTCAGTACTTTAGCAGCCATCAGCATTCAAGTTTCTATATTGAGTACAGACCACCAAGAATTCAGTACTCCAGGTTTCACTATACTCAAGAGAGAAGCCAGCAGAAGCACCTCAAGTCAGAAAATGCTGACACAGGTTGTTTAGATGTTTCACACACATGTGAAGTTCTTCACACTAAATACCTGAGCTTTGCTGCTATTGGTGCCAGCTTTGCCCCCTGAACAGAGAAGCTTGCTGCTCCTCTGGCTGTACCCACCCCTGTGCAAGGGACACCTCCCACATCCCTGCCCAGAGGCTGCTCCACCAGCATCAGAGCCATGGAAAGACAGGCTCCTGCAGGCTCTGTCCAGGGCATGCTCTTTGGGGGACCGTAAGAACCTTCGTGCTTACTCTGCTCTGTCTTCCTGGTTTTCCCACCTCCATCCAGTTCCCTCTCTTTATAAAACTCATCTAGGAAAATGGCAACACTAATTCCTCAGTTAGATCTGGCTCCAAAACTGGTTCCAAAGTGACCTGTGTGCAGAGAGGAGGGATGGCCAGAGCAGGATAAAGTGAGATTTATTCCTTAGCAAGTCATGCGACAAAACCCCCAAACCGGCAGCACACACCCCCAAAACTAAAAAAAACCAAACCAACCCCAAAGTGCACAGGAAAATCGAATGAGTTAACCCGTGTTGTCTCAGGTTATGTCTCAGGTTTCCACCTTTCCTCCCCTGCCCTCTCCATCCCATCCACGTTCTCACACAGCCTGCTTTTCCTGTCTAACACTACAGATCAATGTTTTTCATGTCCCTAAATTAAGCTCCACAGCTACAGCCACAAGAGGAACTCCCAGGAGCTAGCATATTTTGTTCATGCAGCATTCAAAACGCTGGTGTTTATTTACATGTAAATTTTAGTTGTCTGACCTTTTTTGGCTGCTGGGATCACCTTAACTGATCCCAGATGTTGTATTCCTGTTTTGAGAAGGGGGTTTTCTCGAGGCCTGGGTGACTGCCCGTTGCCCCTGGGATGAGCACCGGCGTGCAGACCAGCTGGGAGCCAGCCCAGCTCTTGGCAAGAGGGGCTTCTTGCAGGGAAGTCCATCGGCGGGCAGCAATCCAGCACCTGGGGAGCTACAGCCTGGCTGACCCTGTGAGACCTGCATTGGAATCACCCCCTTGCCCTTACACCGAAGTGGGGTGTTTTTCTCCAGCAGCATCCCTGTTGCCTTTTTGATTTGCAAACTGAGGGCTGAGAAAGGACAGGGAGCTGCACTGCACCCACCTCCCTGGGGGTAGAGGGGCAAACAGATTTACAGTGCAAGCAGGAGTTGCTGGTCATCTAGATAATCATGTTCAACACGGAACAGCTCTCCTGATGCTATGGAAATCTATAGGGGACATCTTGTTAACAGAGGCAGCTTTCATTTCCCTCTAATTTCATGGTATTTCTAAACCAATCCTATATCCAGGCTTCCCCCAGCTTTGGTAAATGTTCGGAAATCTCTGATCAGGCTGGATGAAAATGAGAGAACAGGCCAGATAAAATAACATTTGCATCAAGTGCCTCCAGGCAAGGGGTAGGTGAAGGTTAAACAGATTAAGGAGACTTATGCTGTAACAAAAATTTCCTGGGGATTAAGGAACTACATATGGCTGATAAGAGCCTCACTCACCCACACAAACCCAACCACAAGGGGAGGCGGGGGGAAGCAAAACCCAGAAAAACAGATATTTTAATAAACAAAACAGATATATACAGATATTATATATAATATAATGAAGTAAAAAATGATAATTACTTTCTTGTACGAAGGAAGTTTGTAATTCCTGTGAAACTTCAGTTTCTCATTAAAAAAGGGCCTTTCAGCTGATGCAAAATTTGTGTGAAACTTCTCAAAAACCATTTTCCCTAGCAAGCAATGCTGCCAACAAAAAGCATCACGATTTTTCTCTTGGCTGTCAATAGCAGGAGTTGTCAGAGCTTGTTGCTATCAGCTGTGTTGCACAGAGAATCACTGTTAAAAATTTAATTTGGACTCTCTTGATGCTAGAGAGATCAGCTATTGGTATTTGACTGTGCAGTTTTAAGGAGGCCATGAAGACAATCTGTAAGATCTAAAAATACATATTTCTTCTGCTACAGGCATTTCCCTTAACTTCATGCAAGAGCCTCCCCCTGCTCCCAGATACACTGCACGTTATGCCATGCAACTGAAAAAAAATAATCCCTTGGATCTCAAAACCAACCCCATCTGAGACCTTAAACCAAGCACATTACACAGCTGCTCATCTTTTCCCTGGCGGAATACAAATCAAACCAGCCAACATCGCTTCCATCGGCGATTCAATTAGCTCAATCCCTACCAAGCTTTTAGTAACAGGATATATCGATAGCCTGCCTGCAGGCGAGCATCAGAGTCTGTCAGAGCTCCCCGAAACCTCCACCCCACGGCAGGCTGATGGCATCAACATCTGAGCATGTGGTCAGCTCAGTCAGGTAACAGGCGCCTACAGACCCCAAAACAGGCTGAAAAGCATTTAGTCCTTCCTGTTCTCTGTCATTTGATATAGTCAGTAATATCTGCATTAAATAAAACCACAGGATCACCGTTACGGGCCTCTCTCAAAACTTCATTTCTTTCCCTCTCCACTGCTTTTTAACAAAGGGACATGGAAAATATAAATTGATCTAAAAAAATTAATTTAAGAAACCCAACTGCCCCCAAGTAAATACAGCACCCAATCTGCAAGCAAAGCAAGCACACCACACCTGCTGGATTTTAGCCCTTCGCCTGTCCACTCTAGTGCTGGAATACTGCAGTGGTGCTAACACTGCCTTCTTCATGAAGCACTGAACAAAGTGACTTCTTTTATTTCCCTTGGGTTTGTTCTTCTTTCATTGATGTGCCTAGTTCGTGTGATTAGATGAAGGATAAAGGCAGACACTTCTTTCCCAAGCTCGTGCTCCCTGGGACCCCATCCCACCTTACCTTATGGAGACCTTGTCCTCAGCATAAGCTTCCACTTAGCAGAAGGACATATTTTTTTCCTACAAAGCAATTCAGTTCCTAATACAAAATATTATTACATCCATGATTTTTCTGGACCAGTGCAGGAACTTAAATGAATATAAAAAGACCATCAGATGAAGCTTGTCTTAAAGAAAGTGAAATCCCTGCTAACTTGCTGTTTTCTGCACGTGTGTGATAGTTTTACAGGTGCTTTTTGGCACTGCTGAGATGCAACAAAGCCACGGTGAACTCCAGCAATAAGTCCTGTTCCAGGTCTGGCCGAGCACTGCAGCAGGCAGTGGGTGAGAGTGGCCCCGCGGATGCTGCCTCTGCTGGGAACCCCTCGGCCGAGAGCCCACACCCGCCTCTGCAAGACACCCCGGCAGCCAAACAAGCCGTGCTGGTGGCCCACTACAGCTCCTGAGCCAGCCTGCTGAGCTAACCCCACCGGTGTTTGGGGACTTTGAGTCCAGATGCAAGAATTTTACCAAACAACCTCGCCTTCTGGTTTTGTTGCTGATGAAAACTTCCCTGTTTGCTTCCTTAGAGGTTGGCATCACCAATAAGCCATTTCCTCGTTTCTCAAAGACTCTTCCTTAATCAAATGCCAGGAGTTTTATGGGAGTTTTGGAAGAAAACAGAACATTAAAAAATCCCCAGATGCCTCTAGAAAAAGATATAAAAAGTAAATTACAAAAAATTGTGTTCTAAAGACTGTCTGCCAAAACCCATCCAAACACAAAACCCCAAACCCAACAACAAGACGATAGAGATCCAGAGCATCTTGATGCAAAATAGCTCCAAGAAGCAAACCTGCACACAAAGTGGGGAAAGCAAACATCATATTCTCCAGAAGAAAAATTATCAGCTTGCAGAGGGTTTCTCTCTGGTTTGGATTATGCTGTACCTTAAAAGTCTCACTTTGATTTTCAGTACAAACCTGAATAGATTATAAACAACTTTAGTTACAAATTAAAGCTCCACTAAATTTAAAGTTATTGAATGTGTCTCGAAGAAACTACAGCTGAAGCTTGAGAAACCAACTACTTTAGGGATTTTTGGTTTTTTAAATTATTAGCTTGCAAAGTTATTGGACCAAAAAATAATCTCCTCATAACACCCAGTGAACAAACAACTCTCTGAATATTCAGGACACAGTTGGGTGAAGCCCTCACCTCTGGAAATCTGCTGCCTCATAAGCGTTAGGACAAAAGCAGGAGTGATTCCAGCTCTTTTGAGAAGTGAGGTATTTATCTGAGGATTTGTGGAGCCAAACGGGCCAGGCTGTGAGCAGAGAGGCTGCATTCATTGCTACCAGATGAATCCCTGCAGCATCAAGAAGTAGCAGCTACAGCGTATTTTTACCCAGAATACTCCCAGTGACCCCATCAGGAAAGCTGGTTGGGGACCCTCTACAGGATTTTCCTCCTGAACCATCTCTGGGAGCTGTAGTGACAGATGGTGTCTTCTACAAACAGAAAAGCATTGCACAGCCTCGCAAGTACAGCTGGAGGAAGAATTAAAAACAAACAAACCCAAACAACCTTCTCTCTCATTATCTCTGAGTACAATCCCAATATTGTGACAATATTTGTCATCTCAAATGGGAAGGAAAATGTGAAATAGCAACATTCTGTGGAGAATCACTTTTCAAACCCCAAACCACAGGGAAACGCCATCCTTCAGATGAGTTTCACACTGAAGTGTGTCCACATGACTGCCACTGTGAATATCCAAAACTGGCATCGCAGCACTTTAATTACCTTGTACTGGCCAAACCAGAACCAGGGAATGCAGCAGTCTGGGTGAACGAGTGATGTGGGAGAAAAAGGTAATTGGATTTTTTTGATTACTGCAGGAGTTGGATCCATTTCAAATTACTCATGTTAGATCTTTCCCAACACAAATGGACATTGTTCACTTTCAGGATTAAGCAAAGCACTAAGGACTTCAGAACAGTCCAAGCTGCAGCTGCCCAGGAGCGAGGATGCAGGAATCTGCCTGCAATTCTTTCCTGGAAGTAAAAACATCAAGCCCCAGATCAGACCATCAACAACCTTAAAACCATGTATTGCATTTAAGAGAGAGCAGTACCGAGCAATAACTGCTCCAAAACCTTCACAGGCTCAGCAGATTCCCTCAGCAGCCCACTCTGGATGTCTTCAAACAGACTCCTAGGACAATACAAGTACCTGCATCTCTGCTTGCCCCACTGAGCCTGCAAAACATCCTTGAATACATCAAAAGCTGTTTCTGCTCAAAGGTCTTAAACCTTTAGGTTTGCTGCCAAGGACTGAAGCCCCTTGTGTGTCCTCCTGGAATCAGAGGGCATTAGCCAGGTACAGGGCTGGAGCAGCACAGCCCACTGCCTCCTCCAGGCTAGTCTCCCTCTCCATCTCCTCACCACCATGAGCGCCCTTTTTCAGAGAGATATTGATTTTTACAAGTGGCTGTAAGCTGTCTTTTCCTTCCAGGGATGTGGGGTTATTTTTCCTTTGCAATGTTAACAGAAGCCTTCTCGTACTCATGCATTACTGCACAACCTAATTCTTTATTATTATTTTTTTAACCTTAAGCCGCAATTGTACTAATAACCTAAATAACACCACGTGTTTTCAGATAGAAGATAAACCAAGCGAGGCTGTTGCTGAGGTTATATTAGTGAATAAAATCAAAGCAATGGATGCACATAGTGCTAATGAATACACATCAATTATTTATTCCCAAGCACACACTTTTGAAGGGTATTTTGTTATTTTCAGATTACGAAGCACACCAGGAATTTTTCAGTTCATCTTTTCCTTTCCTTGATATTGTCTTTAGGCGGATTACTAAGTTACGATACGTATTTCTACATTAATATTAATTTTGCAACTCCGTGATTGGTGATTTTCATGTATGCAAGAATCTGTTCTGTCTTAGACTACACAAGTTTGGCTTTGGTACATGTCTTTGAGGTGTTAATAGCGTGTGGCTTGTGGTGCATATTTTTGTTTTCAACCCAAATGGCTGGTTTCTGTTCCATTAACCCTATAACCTGTGGCAAACACCACCTGCAGCTCTGCTCCAGCAAGCGGCTCATAACCATGCTGATGCTATTTGGAAACACACAGGATGGTGGAGCTATAAATAAAAAAAAAATATTCTTGTGCTGTACCTTGCTAGCCTTATTTTGTGTGAGCAAGCAGAGCGGTTTGGTCTCTCTGTGCTTTCACAGGTACATGGCTTTGACAGAGCCCTTGAGGCTGATTTTCAGAGTAACAATAGCACCAGGGATGGCAACGTGAAAAACGGGACTGCACCACTCAGCATACCCCTGAAAGAACACCTGTAAAATATTATAGCCCCCAAAGATTTCTAATCCTTCCTAAACATTTGGGGTGCTTCAGCTTTCTTCCCAGGCAAGGAGTTTGGGAAAGCTGAGGCAAAAATAAATTCTCATTGGTGGGCACAACAAGAAAAATCCACTTTCAGAAAGGGATTCAACTTTCTCTGTCTACACTGAGAATTAATTTAGCCAACGAGAGAAAATTATATTTGCCCTTGTAATAGGAAGAGGGGAAGGAGAGGGGAGGGGAGGGAAAGGAAAAGGGAGAGGAGGGGAGGGGAGAGGAGGGGAGGGGAGGGCTTTCAACACTGCTGACCCCAGTGGTTTAACTGGGACCAGCACATGTATTTCTGTGTACAGTATTTTTAGGTTGGAGCAGCAGGAGGAAACCCAGCAGAAGTCCAGCTCTGTACATGGAAGTGTTTGGGCACACTCGGGATACCCTAACCAATTTTATTTAAAAAAACAACTGAAACCAAACCGAACAACCACAGTCAAAACAACACAAAATCAAACAACAAAAAAGCCGCAACAAGATTGAAACTCACACATGTGAAGTGAGGGGAAAGCTCTTCTTTAAAAGTAGGTATAGCTCTCATTTGTTCCAACAAGTGTACAGCCCAATACTTTCTGATATTTATAAGCAGTTCATCATTTCAGCAAGTAAATTTTCTATCTGCAATGGCTGTCATTAAAAGAGGTGACCATTTCATACCAATTTACCTGGATTAGTTCCAAACCGAAGCACGGTAGCAGTGTAACAGGCATTGTTTCTGGGTATGTCAAGCATTCAGCCTTCTCTTATCCACTCTTCAGCACCTCCAATATCTGAAAAATAGCTAAATGACTGAAAATTTGCTCCTAGTGCTATTTTGTGTCATTTTTTTCTGCAATACAGAAATGCTACGTAGCTTTGAAATCCAGCATGTCACTGCATGTGAAACTAACCCCTAGGATGTCCCAAGAGAGACTTTGTGTAGTATTTTGCATGTACATCTAAGAATCAAGCTTAGGGTCTCAAGCTAAACTGAGGAAATTAATTATCAAAAAGTTCCAAGGAGCCTCACTGTCTTTAGAGGTCTCCTTTCTTAGTACCAGGCAAGAATAAGAAAAGGATGAGCACAGGAGGTGTCTACAGCACAAACACCAAGTTTGCAGCATGCACGCTGGTGTCACACACCAGAGGCATAGACCACATTGTACCTGCTAGAGAAAGAGCTTTTAAATACTCTCTCCTTTAATGCCTGGATTGAGCGTCGGCTCTGTTTCAGGAAGAAACACAGTGCCTGAGCTTAAGTCTCTTCAGTCAATGGGATTTTCTCACCAGCTATAAGGGGGCTTGCTTCAGGCTCATAGTCTGACACTTAACTTTAAACAAATCCGTTTCCCTCACCTTGAATTAAACATCAATACCAGCTTAGCTTTAAAAAAAAACAACCCCTAGGTCCTGCATTAGAAGCAGAACGAGAAGAAATCCATTGGAAGAAGGATGAAGAACTGCAAGAGACGCAGGAAACCAGACAGGACAGCACCCAGAAAGACAGGGAGCTGATGCACAAATTATTTTTACGTAGCACAGTGCTGGGGGAGAACTATATTTAGCGTGATTAACATTTACTTCAGTTACTCTAGTGACTGGTGTTATTTGTCTTCTCCGTGGGACGGATGGCTATTTTCTCCTACAGGCCTTAGAGAAATTCACCCAAAAAAGGCGGTGTTTTTTTGGTCACGCAGCTGGCAACTGAAATAACACCCAGCCCCTGGTGTAAACTCTGGAAACGTTTCTAAGTTTATTGGGTTTTGCTTGTCAAACCATAAGTAAATCTGACAGCAGGCAGGCAAATTACAGCATAACAACACCAGGACCTTAACCAGCCCGTAAAAGGTTCTGCAGCATTTTTGTGCTGTTTTGGTAACGAGAGCAGAGAGAATGTACCAGGTGGCTCCCTTTCTTTCCATGATATGAAGAGCAGTGTCTTGCTTTCAAGACTACTGAACACCAGCAGCTAATACTCACAGTCTCTACTACAGCCCTACTCATCAGGGCTGGTCAGACTTGCAGTCCATGGCTGATTTCTGCAGCGGAAGGAACCTTTCCTAAGTTTCCTTGAAGGAGAAGTTTTATCATCTTTTCATAGGAGGGGAGAGGAGGTAGCACCAAATACTCTTGCTTTATCCACAGCATTTTCATGTCATTGTACTCTAAAGTACACTACCAGCTTTATGCACTTTACCATAAGGCTAGATGACAACACTCAAATAAGTGCAAACCCCTTGTCTCTTATGTAAAGTGCAAATTATCAGTTGTGATTTAAATATAAAAGGAATAGCAGCATTGAGACTGCCAGTGAAATTTGTCACCAAGACAATAGAAACTGAGAGCATCACTAGGTCTTTCCACAGGATTTTCCAATTATAAGTGGAGCACAGGGTGTCTTGTAGATAGTTTTTAAATACAATGGTGGTTTTAATCATAACATACAATATATGTTCCTCAGCTGGGAGGAAGGCTATCTCCAGTAGGGGAAAAGGTGAAGATGAGGTGGTTTTAGGCCACCAAAGTCCTTCACTTAAAAGTTTCTTCTCTTTGGGGAAGAAGTGCCACATTACAGGACACCGGGACCCTGAACCTGCCTGCTCAGAGACATAGGGAAATTGTCCAAGTTAATTAAGAGATACAGATTTAAAGTCAATTAGTTAATCTGCATTAAGCTGCTTTAATTCTGAGTCAGTGGTCTTTACTCTGCTTTAAGATATTATTAAGCTGAAGTCAACTACAGTAAAGTGAGACTATTTGAAATCCAAGTCCAGACGAGGGTTTAATGCAAGCTCAAAAAACCTGCTTTTAAAATGTTAATTCAGATCAACTTTCCTGAACATCCCTCATGTAGCCAGAAGTCCTCCAAAGAGTGAACACCAGATTGTCAGCAGAGTCAGTCCCTATCCTGCTAATGCCTGGGTCTGGTCCTGAACATCTGCAAAATGCACCACAGCTCCGGACACATCATGGGCTGTTGAAGGGCACACATCCATCACCGACCTCCACTCTTGCCAGCTCTTTCACGAGCCTCCCCTGAGGAAAACACCATTGAATTTATTCAGATTTTTTATCTAACAGCAGTGCCAACAAGGTGCCTGGAAGGGGGACAGCTGTGAGCGGAGAGAGATGGGTCGAGTCGAGGAAGCACTTGCCCCCGTGGCTTTGCACTTGTTTGGGTGCCACCTACCCACACTGCAGAGACACAGCGATACCGACACCACCACAGACCTCCCTGCTGTTGGGCTGGTCTCCCTCCCCAGCCACTAGAGATGCTCCAGACCTCTAAAGTCTTAATGAGGTACCACCACAAATTTGTTGATGGCTTCTGTACAAGACAGCATGACCCAGCAGCTTGCCTACAGTACCCTAAGCTGCAGCTATAATCAAAGAGAAAAATGACAGCAAAGATCTTAACCAGGATGCCTGTTGCTACTTCCTAATGGCAGCATATTTGCCATGTCACATTTGATGCTGCTAAAAGATGAGACTTCTCACTGCCTTCAGTCCCACTGCAGCCCCCATTACACATCATAACCATGTTTCCATCAAATAAATCAAAGCCTACTGCTCACGCCTAATGAACCCTTGCAAAAGACCTCCTAGGTATGAGATTTAAAAGCCTGGAGTACTTTTGAGGGCAAAGGCATTGAAAAAAGCTCTGCAGATGAGGGTTCATTCAAGTGTCACACTTATGATCTAAATGTAACAAAAATGCACTAAGTGCCAGCCACAAACAGTTCCAGCAGCAGTCACTGTGATCCAAGAAGGAAAACATCCTATCAAAAGAGACACGGGAGGAATGAATACGGAGGATTTTATTTCACTCACTTTAAATTATCAGCTGGTGCAGTTACACACCCCAAACTAGGTGAACAACAGAACAAGAATGTCAGTATCTATTAAAAGAAAGATGTGAAACAAAAGACAGAAGATGATTAAAGACAAAGTGTACACAATCTTGTTTCATAATAAGATCTGGAAACAGATTTATACCTGCATTATATGGCCAATTACCTGCCTTTGCTTTGGGGAGCTGCCTGGGCTTGGTAACTCATTCATATCAAACGAGAGTGACTCCTACACAAAGGAAAAAAAAATTCCACCTTGTACATCTACATAACCCAAGTACAGTCAGTAACTTGAGGTATTCTGCATAAGCCCTTCTATAATGACCTTACAGAGAGAACTACCTGTGTCTTTTTATTTATTTCTGCCCATCAGTGTTTATCCTCGCCACACAGAGGTGTTGGCTTCCAGTGTGAAACCTCTGCATGGGCACTACCAAGCAGAAGATGGATTTAACTCTTACTCTTAAGCTCCAAAAGCTCAGATCCAGCCATGCTACAAGTTTTTCAGCATAACAGAAGCCAAGGAAGAAATAATGGCATCAGGTGTGAAAACTGACTTTTCCAAAGTTGTTCTCGGTCTGTGAGTGTGTATGTGGCCACCTTCTAACTTTTTTGGGGCACGAAAGACAGAGAAGATCTTCACTCAGGAAAGAACCCAGTAGCCTAGTTTTCAAAAGGTACAGATTTTGGGGTACTGGAGTTTCTGAAGGCTTTTGGGTAGTTCCCTCAGCACCAGTATGGTCAGTCAGAGCTAAGAAGCTGCACTAAGTCTGCACAAGACCCAGCCTGTTCAGCGAGCTGTATATTCGAATATAAAAAATGAAAGACTCGGGCTCCTGGCCAGTGTTCCCAGCAGAAGTTTTCAGGCCTGCTCTAGAGAAGATGTCCCTCTGGGCCTTTGAAGAGCCAAGCGACCTATAAATAGTTCATGAGAAACATCTTAAAGTTTAAAATTAGCGAGAAAGACACTGAGATCTCAAATACCTCAGCAGGAAGTTTCACAGACCTTTTCCATGGTAAGACCTACAATAACCTCTTCACGGCTGCTCCCCACAGAGTCCTTCCACCAGCCAAGGGTCTCCAGGTCTGGCAGTGCCCTGCAGTCTCCAACAGCATTGTGCCAGAGCTGAAAGAAGGTGCTCAACTCAGTTGCAAAGCTGATGTGCCAAGGTGGCCCCTATGTGCATGACATAGGGAATAGTGGGTACTCTCCAGTCACGCCGGTCTTCCATTGCAAAAAAACCCAATGTGGTTCTTATCTTGAAATGGCTATCTAAATACAAATGAGGTAAAGGAAAACAGAAAAGCAAAAGCCAAAGTAACTCACTTATAAATTTGGTCAACAACATAAAAGAAAAATCCTTTAAATCCAAAAGTAGAAAGTGTAACAGCAGGTTTATTTTTTACTAAAAATAAAGATCGTATCTTTAGGGTTTTTTCAAATTGAGATTTGAGTCCCTCCCTGTAGGATGATCATGTCTTATAAAGAAGCTTTTATTACTTAGTATAAAAGCCCGTTTGTTTCTGAGCTGATAAAATCATCCCCAGCACTATTTAACTCTTTTGGGCTGCTGTTAAAGCTGTGTCTGAACATCCCAGGAGGCAAGGTTTAATCAGACTTGAAACTGCTGCAGACTCTTACAGCAGAACTTGAGACACCTGTGAACACCTACCACAGGTTCAAAAGTAGGAAGAGAAAGAAAGAAGGAAAGAAGGAGGAAAGAAAGAAAGTAAAAATCTTAAAGCATTTCTCCTGATGTGACCACTGAGAACAAGGTCTTAGCTGTTTACAGCACCTCCAAACAATTGGCACTTCATTGGAACTTGGTGACAACACAGTTACGTTTGCTGAAGAACTCCATTATCTCTACCCTTGTTAACAACCACAGGAATGACTGAAATACAACTATCACTCTAGTGCTACTGGAGAAGCTCCCTGGATTTTAACAACCATTTGATCAACCAATATAACAATAGCTATTGCTTTCGTTCAACCCTTTAAAAATCAGTGGAACTGTGGCGTCAAAGCAATCACAAGCCAAAGTGACCCTACTTGCCAGAGTCAACTGTGGTAAATTCAGATAAAACCTGTTTCATCCAAAGAGAAAAATATATGCAGTTATAAATACCAGAATAAACCCATAAAGTTAATCTACAATGTAACATCTTCATGGCAAACACGGTCTCATCTGATCCACACAGAAATTAGGAAGGATTTATTTATCAAGGCTTATCCTAAAACTTACTACTGGGTTTAGGCTTAGAAGGTGAAATGAAGATGCCTACCAGATGTCCCATCACTTGCCTGGCTTCCAGGGAGACACCACTCGTTCTGAACAGAGCTGGACTTCACCAAACGTGCTCGGATTTGGTTTTCTCTACAGTATTAAAAGCCCTGTGTTTGACTTGCCATGTTCCTCATGAGCAGCAAGGTATTTGGTAATGCTGCTTTCATCTGGAGGCAGATTAAACAACTCAGAGAAAGGCAGGAGAAGCCCTATAGCAAGCCATCACCACGTAAGGCTTTCCTATAGGAAGCTTCTTATTAATTCCTCTTTACCAGACAGTGCTGTCCTTTCTGAAGCAAAGGGGAATAAAGGTTTGGAATAAAATTACTCAAGTCAGCATATTTTTGTTACCCACATCATTTCCTACCCTTTCTTTCTGTGCAGTTCATTTTTAGTGGAAAAGTCTTCCTGTTTGATCAAGTTGAAGTCTATAATTTCTCACTGTGCTAAAGGCAAGTGGTACTTCTTTTACTGTAAAGCATGAAAAAGGAGAGTAATCGTGCCCACTTTTGCCTTCTCATCATCACATTTGACAGCTGGATCTGTACAAATGCCCTACAAACCCCACAGCACTTACAATTAGCTGATTATTCTATTGAACATATGTAGGAC
Source organism: Thinocorus orbignyianus (assembly GCA_013400375.1). Taxonomy (NCBI): domain Eukaryota; kingdom Metazoa; phylum Chordata; class Aves; order Ciconiiformes; family Thinocoridae; genus Thinocorus; species Thinocorus orbignyianus. The sequence goes on from VXBW01004687.1 coordinate 162,417, forward strand.
ACATCTCAAGAGAGTATCGTAAGGCATACAAAGTCTAGGGGAAATATAAGAATGTTTGAGAGAGCGCAGTTAGGCAGATTAACAGTTCAAGATTTCTTTACTATTGGAATTATCTAACACAGCACAATACTTTTTCATAAAGTAGTTGCAGGGGAGTTGGAGTAGATGATCTTTAGAGGCCCCTTCCAACTCTGACAATTCCATAAGAATGCCCTTTGCAAAAAAGCACATATGACAGAATAAAAATGTTTGTGGAACAAAGGAAGATTGATTAATCAAAGCAACAGTGAGAGTTCCATTCAATCTTATTTCTACATAGTGGGGTTTTAATATCATTTGTCTAAATAGATGTGGATTGTTTTTTTTAAAAAAAAGAACTTTCCATTTAAAAAAAAAAAAAGACACATGAGTAATTTGATGAAAGTAAGATTTATAAGACAAGGTTTTCAGTGCTAAAATATCTGTAGCTGAGCTTGTATCGTGCCACACACAGCTGCCCGATGCAGATGTCTGTATCAAGGCTGTTCATCACACTACAAATTTCTGAGCCCCCTCAGTGAGAAATGCCCCCATTTACTGAACTTTCCATCTGATACCAAACTAGAGGAGACTTTTACCCCTACACTGCGTCAGACAGTAGCTCATTAACCTGGAAGGTCGTAGACCTGTTTGACAAACAGGGCTCTGCATTTCCAAGAAAAGAGGCAGGATGTTTATTTTAGTTGTACTTCTCCCAAGTAGCTTCCAGATAAGAATGATGTAATTAAGACATAGGGGATGGAGGAAATCCATCTAAACCTGCTTGAACAGATCACAACAGTGAAGTGGCTACAGAAATTAACACCTTCTGCAAGGCTGTGCTTCTCTTGAATGGGCACAAACCCACGAAGGGATACAAACCCATCAATTAGGAGTTCAGGTCTGATCCATCTGTCAAGGCAGAGGTTTATTTACAGAGTAAATGAGATTCAGGCAAGCAACAATACAGCTTGCTAAACAAGGAGCTTTTAATGAGCAGCTCTCTAGGTTGGACATCAATTCTGTCTTTGGGCGATGCGGCCACGCTGAGGGAGCACCCTCACTGCAGTTCGAGTGAGCCCAAAGGGAATTTAGCTTCTGTCTTCCCACTGATAACCTCGACTGCACAGCAGGTCCCTGTGCCAATGCCCTTCAGATATTGACTTACTGAGAGACTTCTCTGTCCTGGCAGACAATCCCAGAGTAAATGCCATTTCCCCATATTTCAGGCATGCAATTTCCCCGCAGGCTTCTTCAGGACAACTGGCTCCGTTGTTCCAACATGTATTTGTGCCAGCCAGTCCAAGTGTTGGGCTACAGGCACTGAAGAATTCATTGCCATGAGAACAGGCAGATCTTTTTAGCCTTAATTTTTTCCACCTACATCATTTAAGAATACTTTTAACAGCATTTTCTATTTTGAGTAACATAAACAGCTAGGTATTTGCATTTTGTTCAAACTGGGGAGAGGGATCAGAAGCTACCCAGCTAACAGAGATAACAAGCCATTCCTTTCACAAGTTTGCGGTTGATCTGCAAGTCAGTGCTAGATGCCTTCGGCAATCCAAATCTCCCAAATAGGTTAGTAGGGTGGAAGCCGAGGCCAATTTAAAAGCTGGGGTCCCAAGAGTCAGAAGGGAAGGTGAGGGGGAGAAGACACGCAGGCACCAAACCCCTGGGGAGTTCCCCCCACACCCTGGGGCTTTGCCCCACTGCAAAGCTCCTTGAAGTAAATCAGTCATCACTTTCCCAACTATTCAGTGTGCTTCAATATACCTCTCACAAGATTGTATCCCAAAGATACGCTACAGACATCTTACTGCTTCCCTTCACTAAGTCTCAGTCTGAGACTGGTGTGTTCTTCGTTACTGCTCATAGCAGCAGAGACTAATACCAGATAAATTAATTTGGAATTGGAAGAGTGACTTGGAGATGAACAGAGGCATTCAGTCTTGGGAGGATAAACATTAATAACTTTTGCTTCCAGGAGGAAAGCATGTCAGAAAATTATAATTAGAAAAAAAATTTGCAAGAGGGGGAGAGGCATGTGCACATATTTAAATAGCTGAGATGAATACTAAAATGGTGTCAATTTTCTCCCAATTTATTAAAAATAGACAGGAACACGAGACTGCTGACCCAGGAATAAGCAGAGTGAGGAATAAGGAAAGCCCCTGCCCTGAGAGACCCCCTGCAGCAGGGACCACTGCCCCAGTGCTCCCAGCAGCTGCCCCACCTCCCTTCCTGGAGGCAGCGGGGAGAAGGGCTGGGGGGCAGCACCTTCCCAGCTGCACCCCTGTCTCACACAGAAGAGAACATGTTCTCACAAGAGAACATAAAGGAACCCATCAGGTGTTATTTCTTCCCACCATCCACAGTCCAGCTCGTCCACCAGTGCAAGACCACCCCTTGGACAACTCCACATACATGAAGCTATTTGGAGACGCAACCATTTAACTAAAACTAATGAGCTGGGCATAGGCAAATTCCCCAAACAAGTGCAGCTGCTGTTCTGAGGCGATGATAAATTATTTCAGAAGAGAAAACCAGGTTTTTCAAGGTGCTCAACCAAGTCAAGTGACTCTTCATTTTAAATACTCGATTCCTTAGCTTTGCAAGGAGAAAGCTGCAATTGTGCAAGATTTTATAACTATACATAAAGGTGGTTTTAATTTAAAATACTATTTTTAAATACTATTTTTGTCTGTGGGAAGTATCTACTTGTGGTTGAGAAGGGAGGTTGTATTTGATATATTTAGGCCCCTCTTTTCTTTTTTTTTTTTGTGTTCTTGTCTTCCAGCCAGATATCTAAAAGCATCAGATTACCAGTCTTGAGAGAAAAACTGAGGAATAGCTGTAGTAACAGAAATTAGAAAGCTAGTTTTAGACTCCACGAGCAACTCTACTTCAAGTACTACAAAACTAAACTAACAGTCTCCAAAGCAGCAGTGAAAGCACAAGCCAACCTACGACGACCTGAATAGACTGGAATCAGTGACCTTGGGAACTCAATTAAGGTAGGCAAAATTCGTTAAATAGAAGCTGAATGAAAGAAACTAATTGTCATTTACATATGTCCCTTTGGTTTTGTGTGAAGATTCCCACTGGCTACACCTACTCACATTCTGAAGCACATGCAAACGTTTCCAACTACTCAAATTCCAACCTGTGCTCCACCCATTGTAAGGGATACTGCTGTACTGTTACAAATACTGAATCTGCAATACCTGTATGAGAAAGTACCTGGAGACTTCCATCTTCTCCAAAAAGACAAGAAAAGGAGGCTAAACATGGCAAAAATATCAATTCCTATGCATTGACAACACACTGCCATAAAAATCAGGGAATCTCAGCCCATGAGAGCCCTTCAGCTCCTGTGTCTGAATGTAGCCACATGGACAGTAATCTTTTAGCAAGGCAGATTAACTACCTTTCCCTGACTTCAAAATTAAAATATAAATATATAGCAGACTAACAAGTATCACCAGTATAATACAGAAGTGCATCCTGGTCATATATTGCACTTTTGTGGGAAAACTTGCACTGTAGGACGCAGGTCCAGTAAAAAAGCTCCTCCGACCATGAAAGTTATCCCCAGAGCCAGGAATGGTCCTCGCTGCCATTCTCGCTTCAAACACCACTGCTTTGCTCTGTAGGTTTTTGCTGCTTCCCCTTGTGCAAGTGTATGGGTATACATTTATCTATACATGCACAGACATGTATTACATAGCGACAGCAGCCAGCAGTGTCCCAGCAATATATAAACAGACTTCTTAAATCGCACTGAATGGCATAAATCTGGCTAAGTGAGAGGCACAAAATCCCCTCCTGCAGTCCCCTCACAGAGCTCAGGGTCCTCACACCAGCTACATGGGGCGGGTGGGAGGAATTGGTCCAGTTTCTGCTCCAGGCGAGGGTTATTCAGGTTTGCAAATGGAAACCATTTCTGTAGCTCTACAGGATTTCTGATGCATGCCTGTCTATTTGCTTCATTCAGTAAAATATTGATACTGCAGCAAAATTGCCCTGACTCAGCACACTCATGGCTGCCAACTGGGAATATATAAATATATATATATATACATTTTATAAACACATAAAATTTCCTGAAACTCATTTCACAGCTCTTCCCACTCACTGAATATGCCATTTCCCAGTTACTTTCCCTGATGATCATCATTACGTATTTTTTTAGTGCTTGACAAATGAGTAAGCGCGGAGCGCTGCGCTTGGTGGAGTAAACACCTTCGACTTCAAAGGAAGACCCATTTTTAAGGACTGTGTTGCTGGAAACTGCTGCAGTGGGTTCCACCAGGTCACTATCTTCAATCCCAGCTAAAGTGGCATTGGCAAATAAACACAGAGCAAATTTTTAACTCGAAGGAAATTAGGCAAGCAGTGGAGGGGGGACTCTCCAGAGCAGATTTTGATAGAGGAAACTCTAAATTACTCCAGATGAGTCTCTCTTGTGCCCAGGAGTCCAACCCATGTCACCAACCCCTCGTTGCTTCCACAAACACTGCAGTTCTCAACCTTGCATCAATAAGTCCCTGCCATCTGAGCCCCACCTTGGAAGAAAAATATAAAGCATTTCTGGTATTTGCTGATCCATAGAAGAGCTTTGAAATGCAACTTCATCACAACTGGAAACCTCAAGCAAGGTACTCAGGTGTCCCCAACAGTTTGGGGGAGTTTGGAGTGATTAAGTTAATGATGGTTCTCAGTATGGGGCTTTTGTAACAAAATGCTTGGCACAAACAGCCTTATATTCACCTCTGTATTTTTTGTACCAGAGATGCAAAAAATCTGTCCTCACATAGTTTCCCGACGTGGAAAGCAGCGTGGTGCATCTGTTCCCACATGCAGTTGCTGTACAGCATTGATACCTCTCTCTCAGTACTTTAAAATCCATTCACAGTCATACCTCTCTCCCATCCTTCAATGACCTTCTCACTGCATCACAACCTCAGCTTCATCTGTTTCAGCAAACCACAAGGCTGACCTTTCCAGGACCCACTTTTAGAACTTTTCTGTATTCATTTATTGTTTTTTTTTTTCTCTGAGCAACTCCCTTGTGACTGCCCACTGACAGTTACAGCTGGGCACAGCAGGGAATTTAAGACCTCAGTTAACAGAGGAGTCTACTGGCAAATTACACTTCATGAAAACAAAGTGTGACTTCAGGTGATGGTATCAGCTCAGCTGCTATTAACTGGTGTATCAGCTTTTCCAAAGATGCTTTATTGCTTATGCTGGAAGATTACTGAGTAAAGTACCCACATAGTGCTGAGGCTACAGAAATAGCGATCACAGAAACCATCTGCTCACAAGATAGGGCAGATAGTGAATGATGGCAGGATTAGACCGCTATATACACATGGGTTTCATAAAGCAGAAACACACTCACAGCCTTCACCATCCCTTTCCAACTCCCCAGAGACCTTCCAGGACAAGGAAAGGGGCAGTGGGGTGGAACCCGGCTCCTCCATGCTGCTGGAGTCCTCAGGTGCCCACAGAGACCCTGAAATGCAACATGGCCATTCACACACTTTGGGTCACAGGGAACAAGGGGCAACACAGGCTTCATTTTAATATTAATAGCTATATAAGAGAGTTGTCCTGTATTGTCCATTTTATGGCAAACAGCAATGGAAATAGCTGTTTCTTGACATACCACTTCCTTGTTCACACATATCACCAAGGCTACTCATTTCCTGCTATTTTCCATTCTCTGCCACATCTGACCATGCTGAATTATACCACCATCATTATATTTCATTATTAAATAAAACTGTAACATTAAAACAGAGTAAATGAGAATAAACAGAGTAAATGAGAATTCCTTCAGCACACCGATTCGGGTGCGCAGAGCTGGATGGTCACCTTGAAACCTGGAGCACTACACACTCACCAGAGCGCAGCTCCCAGCTGCAGGTGTTCTTGCATGTCCCAGACCTTCCCACACTCATTCCTTCTGCCCTCATTTGCTTTACATATCACAAGAACTGAGTTCTGGAGATACCTCCCTTCTTCCTTGTAGGACACCATTAGGGAGGACATGGTTTTATTAGTCTGGCACAGAAGGAATGTGTTTGAGTTTCATATTCGTCAGAAGAGAAACCCAGAGGTTGGCTCTGTTGTAACACAGACTGCACAGGGCACCCACCCAGCCAACCCCACCCAACATTGGTGTCCCAGCAGAACTTGGGTAGGGTCAAGGAAAAGTCAATCCAACAATGACTTAATTTATGAATACATACCCATTTGGTGGCTTTCCGTTGGCCTCCCTTACCAGTATCTCCGGTCAGATCATGACATGCAAAGCAGCCACTCCCAGCTACCACTGTGTCACCTCCTCTTGGTGGCAGAATCAAAATGGTTGAGACCAAGAGGTACTCTGTCTACCCCCGGGTCACGGGGACAGCTCAGACCTGAACACAAGCTCAGTACGGAAGCTCAGAGGCAATGGTTCAGCTCATGTGTGAGGTGAACTCAAAGATATCTCAAGCACTCTCAAAGAGAGCTCCAGCTACAAAGCTTATTGAACAAGACTACAAAAGTATTGAAATCAGGGGGTGGAAAAAGCACTCCACACGATGGCATCTCTGGAGCCATTGTAGACCTGCACAGCTGGAGAGCAGCTGGACACATGGAGCTCAGACCTGCTGCCAGGATACACGACTTACCCACAGCATTACCTCGTGCCATTTGAAAGCAAAAATGCCAAATCGCTACTGCGTTGTCCAAGTCACTCACCAATCTTCCCACACAAACAATGCCTGGAATTTGAAGTGGGTAGAATACAGATAATAGACTGCGTATCTTATTTATGCAAATTAGAACTCTTGCTCAGTCATTAAAAATAAGAGAAGAGTTTCTCCAAATTATCAGACACAATCAGCCTGGTCAGGCTCAAATTACCTGCCACAACAGTCCTCCTTTAACAAGATCAAGTTCCTTCTTGTTAAAACTGCTTTGAGCATCTCAGTCCTAACAAATAGAGAAGTTTTCTTCATCATTTCCCCTAAATTCTTCAGCTTGAGTCCTAATTCACACGAGCCATACAAATAGCCTTGCACTGGCAGACAGAGCAAGACAGAGACTTCTAAATTATCTAGAAAACTCCATTTCCCTAGCAACAAATTGCTTTGCAGTTTGTCCTAGACACCAGAGGTCCAGCTTTAACTGCCTGCTCAGCCTTCTTCCTAAATTCAAGTGCAAATGCTCCCTCACACACATTTTCTTAAGAAACACGGGCCTTCAATGTATCTTCGGGAAACCCAGAAAGAATCAAATACGATAATGTCTGTGAATGTACCGGAGAAAAAAACCAGGCAAGTGAGAGGGGAAACAGATTCTCAGTTCATGAAAATGATTTATCGTTTCCTTGAAGGCAGGATACTTCACTGAATTAAAGATCTGGTTCCTTTCCCAAGAAGTATTTTAAGTGGTAATGCACTATTCAGCATTTCTGAATAGGTGTGGAACAGTCAGCTGAAGAGGAAAAAGCGAAGTTCCTCCTCCATATACTTGTTAAGATGTGTTTATGTAACACTTCAGACACCACAAATAACACTGATTTTGTAATACACAAAGCATACGTTGACCATGCAATTCAGTTTTCCTATTTTTATGCTGCTGGATGTACCAGAAAGTGGCTTTTAATGAAAGACAGCCTACTTTCAGAGACATTAGTGATTTTATTTTCTTTGAGGAATGGAAATAAGTGCTACAAATGCTAGTACCATTTTCACCGTCCAGGGTCCCGCATTTTATTTCAGTCTTTCAATATCAGAGGAGTCAGATATTCCACATTTTGACAGGTTAGGTTAAAAGGACCCTCTGTCTGAAGTTCTCCTGCATCGATACAATGCAGAAGGATTAACACCACCACCGACACTTTTATGTCCCCTGTGCTGAAGGGGGCAGGAGTTTGTCCTTCTGCTTGCCCCAATGTGGCAGGCACAGCTGCAGTGGCCAACAGGGACACTTACGGACAGGAGGACTGCTGGTACAGCAGAGCCAACGCACCCTCCATCCTCCTTCAACCCACCCATAATTCACACCACTGGGGACCACCATCTTCTCTTCCACGTGCTGAAAGCTGTGACCCCGTGAATCCTCCCAAATCCACCTCCTCGGAGAAGACATGGAAATAACCTCTGCGATGTTCATAGAGTCACCAACCCAGGCAGAGATTTTTGAAAGCTCTTATTGGCCTGTTACAGCAAATAACTTTCCACTCCAGGGGCTTCACAAGCCCACACAAGGTTTTAGAACTCCTTGAAACCGCAAACGACCCATCTCCATGCTAAAATGGTAACTTGGAGAACAGCCATCAGCGTCTACTGCCACAGGTTTGAAATGGTGTTGGCTCATGGAAGTCCCTCACTACTGTTTTTGCAAAGGATGTCAGGGCCAGGCAGGAAAAGCACCACAAGAAACTTGCGTGAATGGAAATAAAGACATTCCAAGCCGGTTTTGTTCCGAGAAGTGCAGCTTCCAACGCACAGCGACCTTCAAAACCAGCAGCAGGCTCAGAGCTGGTATGGAGACAGCACATCAAGTTCACTGTGTTTTGGGAAGTATCTGTTTCTGATTAAAGAGATCTAGCTTCTGCCAGAAGTTACTCCAAATCACATTCAGTCAACCAAACCAAACCACATTCAGTCGATTCCCTTCGCTCTTCCCCTGCTCTGGCTTTCAGAGAGGTACTTGGAGCAAATTGCACTAGACATGCACTTTTCCAAACCATTTCCCACACTGGTTTTTCCCTGCTCACCTTCCATGCTTTGCAAACACGTGTGTATCTTCTCAGAATATACCTTAGCAGAGGATTATTTTTTTTTTCAAACACTCATTAAATTTTCTCCCGAATTAGTTTTGTTCATTGTACATTGAACACAAGTTAATGGCAGAGTACTAAGCTTCAAGTCTGACCTGGCTGTCAAAAGAAGCAATTGGTATGGAATTCTCCCTTTGTCACACATGAAGCGGCATGATAGGTTTAGGTGAGCGAACAGATAGATACAAAATCATACATGGAGACACAAGCATCCCACTGCATCACCTCAGCCCTCAGATGGGCAGCAGTGCTTGTTCTCCCGCTGGACATCTGCTGCCCGCAGGTGGACGAGGGCCTGCCAGCACACATCTACTCAGAAGAGCGAGCAGGTGAAGGAATGATGAACACGTGAGTTCCAGAGCTCTCCTGATAGGAGGAGTTGGACTGCGGCCTGAGAGCCCACCTGAATGCAGAGCTGATGTCCTGGAGGATAGGTATCAGTAGGGATCACTCCTCTATAGAGGGAAGACATTTCACAGACCTTAGATGAAAGATGGAGTGTGAAAGCTGGTCCCTAAGAAGGTTCCTTCCTTTTTTGATGGAGACAGCCTGAGGGCGCTGTGTTTGCAACCCTCTAGCACAATCCCCTGGAAGAAGCCCTCCATACCCAACTCTTGAACAGCAGGCAAGTTGTTCATGACACAAGTTGTGCATTACCAACGCCAGGAGACACCAGATCTCCCTCCCTTGATTTCTCTGGATGACAACTCACAGCCTTGTGTATTGAACCCATTTTCCACACCTTTCACAAGACAAGGCTACTAAGCCGCTCCATTAGTTCAATAAGGAAAGAACTTGCCTTTTCAATAAGGAAATTCAATAAGAAAAATTACTTGCTTACAGAGCATAGAGGGCCATGTAATAGTTTACCTTCATGTGCATTTTAAAAACAAGCTAGAAACGAGCATATCCTCTTTCTTGCATGTTCTGTCTTCAAAAAGCAGCCCTGATCTGTGGCTCCTTCTCACCTGGAGTAGGACGCAAAGTTGTCTGGGTCACAGCTTGCTTCCCAGCATTTCCCAGTGAGCTCACTAGTGGAGCTAGTGATGCCACAGTGAATATGGTGACTGCAGGCAGCTCCCTTCTCAGGACACCAAGTAGCACATCCACAACCCCACGAGCTCTTTCCCACTTTCATCTCCCCTGTAAACACACAAGGGCATTTCCATCCCAGTGGCATATTGTTTCTGAAGCATTTGCTAGGACCTAAGATACATATGGTCACGCACACAAATTATCTGTTCCAAAAAGAAGCCCAAGGCTCCAGCAGCGTGGTTTGCATCATCACCCAAAGCAAATGAATGTTTCCCTGCCAGGACGGTACAATTCACAAGTGAAAGCAAACATCTGCACTGCAGGGCAAAAGTGACAGACTTTGTGGTGCACAACAGAGAAGAATAAGCCATCTTGCTTGTACCCATGCCTTTAGGTGGGCACAGGCTCAGAAAACAAAAGGCATATGAGGCTGGGCTGGCTTGTGTTTCTCTCCAGGGAGTGCCAGCATGTATTTTTTAACCATCACTGTTGATATATTCGTGTCTTGTCAGATCCAGTTCCCACTCAACTGCTCCATTCTTCTTGGGGAGGTGAGGAAGGGTGTGTTGACTCAGGTGCATACAATGTGAGTTTCCGTGACTTTTCTCCCTTTTTTCCCTTTAGTGAAAGCAAAACAAAAAACCCCCAGGCAGTTTTGTCAGCCCAGATGAGGAAAGCTCTCCTGCAAAGACAATGAAGTCCAGCGTTCCTCTGCCAGTAACACACTGTCATTGATTCTACATTGCCCAAACACTTCCTCATCCAACCATGAGCCCTGATGGCTGCAGTTACCTCCTCTGGGGTCCCATCTTACCAGGGAACCTCTCCACAGCCCTGCCCCTGGTTCCCTACTTACTACACCTGCAGGCAAAGAGGAAGGAACAATCCATTGCCAGACTAAAACATACTTTTTTTGCCAGTTAATCAGCAGAGATGCAGAAATAGGTGGAATACTGGATAATGCAAAGTTTAAACTTGAAGACAAGACAATTCAGGGGTGATGTCTCTCTGAAATCAAGGCAGCCTTCCCACCCCCTTCTAGTATTTCCCTTTCATTCCTTTTCCTTTCCCCTTCCCTTTCAGCACTTCCAAGACTGTAGCTTCTGTGAATGCTGTAGATTAGTTTATACTGCAGGGAAAAGTTATGAAGTTACAGCTATATTCAGAAACAGAAATAACAGCACAATCAAGAGGAGAGATCCTTCCTGCATCAAAACCTAAAATAATCCCTTCCCAGCTCTCCTCCCCAGACTTGCTGATCTTTCCCAACACCCTTCCCACATCGGTATGCAGCATCTTTCCCAGTACTTAGCCCTCCAGTGGCTAACTGGAAAGGGCCGTGTTGCTCTCTTCCCGCTTTTCATGAGGACAGAAAGCTGTTCCCACTCTGGAAACAGGAGGGGAGACTGGAGGAGGGATATCCCTGGAGACTGCAGGAGGGATAAGGCTTTTGCTACAGTCTAGCTATTGCTGCCCACTAACTTAAACTTGGCTCTTCCAAATACCAGACTTGTCGTCACTTGCAATTTATATCAGATTTAGATCTGTGCAGCTAAAAAGAGGAAGGGGAAAAAAAAAAAGAAAAGAAAAGAAAAGAAAAGAAAAGAGGGTTCACACCGGCCTATTTTAAGCTTTGTCATAATCCTTGTAGAACTCTATTTAGATTGTAAATGAATCACATGTTGGATCTAGCTAAAACTTTGTGTAATGTTAGAAATGTCGTGCCCAGTGTAACACTATTGCCCATAAGTAACTGGGGACTTGGAAAGACCCTGGCGAGGGGCAGGGGGGGGCTGTTAATGATGCTTTTTCTTCTTGCAGGAGCACTGCAGAGGAGAAGGTGGTTTGGGGGACTCTGGGTGAACTGCAGGCAGACCGTACTTGCAGCCCTGCAGCAAGGTGCCATTCACCCATCACACAGCCCATGCCAAAAAGGGTGGCTAGTCTGATCACCCCAACAGGGGAGGTGGAGGAGAGTAACCTTGTAAGAATTAGCAAATGAGACAGTCTAGGAAAAAAGGCAGAAGGTATCCAAATCCCAGCTAAACACGTGAAGGCAAATCACTGCAGCAGGCAAGCCCAGGATCCAAGGGCAAGAGACAGGACAGTTGAAAACTAAGACTGGAGATGGAGCGAGCTTTGCTATGGTTCTCCCAGCCTCTGCTGTGTTTTCCTCCTTAAGTTCTCTTCCCCTTAACAGTGATAATGAACATTTAATAAGACATAACTGCTTATGGACTTCACCGTATTCTTGTCCTAATGCCTCTGAGCAGCAACGTAAGGACCTGAATTTTTTACATATATCCCCTGCATGACATACAATTTGTAAACACTGACAGATCCCATCCATCCCAACAGATGGGTGCGCAGAAAACGCCAGCCCCACAGCAGCCCCCTCACCAAGATGGGGCAAAGAGCAGGCGAGCAGCTCCTCCCAGCCCTGCCTGCACTGGTGCAAAGCTGGTATAACTAAGTCCCCAGGGTCACAGAGCAACAACACTTAACGCTTGTTTCACCAAGCCAAGAACAGGTCAATGACTTCACAGGATTTATTCAAAACAGGAGAAGAACAAGCTTTCTTTACAGACATCACGAAACACAACAGTACGGAAGAGGGCAGGGAAGGTGTTCTCACCGACACACAGAGATCGCAGCGCTTTGACTGCCACTGTGCTGCCAGGGACCATCCCCTGGAGCAGGGAGAAGGTGTCCTCCTCAATTCTACCTGCATTTCAGCATGAGAAGCAGAGCACACTCTCCCTCCCCACCGCTCAGGAAGCACAGGGGCAATGCATCCGCTCCTCACCTACTCAGAAAGCCCACAGCGACTGAGGGATTGCCTGGGTTAGCCTGCAGAGAACTGGAACTCATCTGGCCAGCAGCTACACGGCATTTCTGTCACCAGAGATGAGCCAGCAAATAATTTGCTAACAATTGCAAAGGTAGACCAGCAGAAAGCTGGAAAGAGGTACTGACTTCCAGTGAGTTATCCCATTTGTGCCTGCAAGCATCTTCCCCAAAATGTTTTTGAAATAAGGCTTCTTCTGTACCAAGCACAACACTGTACAGGAGAATTAAATATTCGCTAAAATTTAAGCAATTTTAAAAAAAAGTAAAAAGTTTAAAAAGTCTTGCAAGAATCACTGAAACGTGAATTACCTCCCTCTGCCAAAAATGCCACATGAATGATTCCAAAAGTCTTACAATTTGAAAGGAAGTTGTCATTGTTATTTAACAAACTATTTATAAAATCAAATATTTTGGACTAAGACTTTAGCTTATCAGTACACAGCTCTGACAGTGTTTCCATAAATCAGCCCTGCTCCAAAGAGCTTCTAGGACTATGGGAACATGTTTTAAATCACTTTTCTTGTTTCTCAATCAACCAAGTTGCTGGTTGTCATAACCCCTTTGAAGCAAAACAAACTATATTCAGTATTTGAACCTGACTTGTGCAATCTCTGCTTAGAAAGCATTTCCTGTGGCTCCCATACACCATGATCAGTTGAGATGAAGACAGAAATATCCACCTGCTGTACGAGCCTGGAGTAAATTTATTGCAGTGGCTCATGTAGATACCGCGTGGACGTACCGCAATGTTTTAACACTCCCTTACAGTCGGGAAAAGTTAGGCAACAAAGTCCTAAGAGCAAGTGTTGCAACATGGAAGAGCTGTAAAAACACACCAGTGCTTAGACCTAACAAATCTGACAACCCTGATTTAAAAAGTGCTTCGACAGTCAAGAAAAATTCCTAAACACACTAAAAAACCGATCTGTTAGCAACGCACGTTTCGGAAGCCGGGCAAAGTAACTTTCCCGTGAGTATAGATGTCCTCGTCTGTGCCCTGATTAAGATGCTTCACCAAGTTTTTCTCAAACAGGAGGGGGTGGTAAGCTCCCATGGTACAGGCACGGTCGTGAAACTTCTGGTAATAGTGGCAAATGTCCGTCTGCCGTTTGGAAGGGAGAAATTCATACACATCCACTTCATCACAGAGTGTCATCATGATCACGATGCCTAGGGAGGGAAAGAAAACAGATATCCCCGCGTCAAACCAGAAAACTGATTAAGTATTCCGGCGTGACAGGCAGTCACCAAGAAGCATCCAGCCCCATGGGGAATGGTTTTCTTTTTGAATGTTCAGATAGAGAAATGAGGAGAAAACAAGTCTGGCCAGATGGGGCTGTTTTCTGAAGCCCTCTCTTACAAAGTCTATGATCAACTTGATTACAGCTGATTGTTTACAGTGACAGCCATGCCAAAAGGACGATTTTTAAGAGCGCTATCATTCTCCATGACCTTCATGGAAACTTGGGTGCCTGCCAACCATGCACTGCAATTAGCTGATCCAAACAGCCCATCTCAAAACCTGCTTGGGTAAGCAGCGATGAGACCTTCACCTTTTCCCCACCTGCCTCTTGTGAAGGCAGGGGATATGAAAGCGCCTGCGCTTGGAGATGGCCCAGGGAGACTGAGCATCTTCTGCTCTTCAAGGATCCTCCAGCTCCCCCCACAGCAGAGCAGTGCTGCCCTCCTGTGCCTTGTGACAGCCACACAAACCACTTGAGGACAGTCATGCCAGGGCTGGGCACAGATCTGTCAACTCACTGGCCAGCTGAGAAGTAAGCCATAGTTTCTGGCTAGTTTTTCTTCCAAGTGCAAGAAACAGCAAATGTTCTCGTTATTACTAGGGAAATAGAACCAGTGGATAAAATCACAGAAAATTCATGCAGTATCCGAGACATCAGGGATCACGCATGATCAGAGGAACATCCTTGACAAAATATCAGAACCGCCCATCTGTGAAATCATTTGTTTAACTAAGGTGTATTTTAAACACGTTTTGATCCATCTTTCCAAATCACAATTTTCATCCATACTTAGGTGTTCCAGGAACCCCAGAGCTGCAACCCGGAACTTGTCTGTGCCCCTGAGTCTGGCGAGGTGGCTTGCTTAACAAAGCCGGTAACTTGACCGAAAGTTAAGCCAGAATGGAATTTGCTCTCTGACCTGGCCCGGTGCCTGCCTACAAGCCCCTGCTACCAGTTAACTACAGCCTTGCTGCTGAAGTCACTGACTGTGCCGTTATGCAGTTGTTCTACACACATCCCAGCAATGCTGAAAGAGGTGCTGGGCAAGAGCAAGATTGTAGAAGAAAACTAGGCACTAGATTGGCAAAAATAAGAACTTCACTCTGTTTACATGGATGTAGAAGTGCGCCCGTGCCCCAGAAGCAATGGGAGCTGAGGAAGGGCTACAGCACAGCAGTGGGACATCCATATGGCAAACAAAATCATACGTCTAAGCCCTGACTCCAAATACGTGGGAGCTTCCTGAGAAGTTCACTCCTTTTTGTTCAGCTGATCATGAGGATGTGCTCTCTAATAAGAAGGAAAAGCTTTGCAACAGCAGAACGTAAAATGTCTTTGCCGAGAGGCTGGATTCAGCATGCTGATGTACAAGACAAACATTCACATGCTGAATAAGGGGGAATACCACTGAACTTTTCAGGACAACTATTCACTCTGACCACCCACCTCCCCCAACCTGCCCCCCATTGAGTCCTTAGCTATATATTTTTTTCCATGTATCTAGAATTCCATATTTTTATATATATATTAAAAATAGGCAAGCACTTAGATTTCATCTGCAGTAAGCAGATTTATTTGCCTGACAAGATCTGAGCCTGCAGGAGCTGTATCCTTCCTCTCGCACCCCGTGGGAACTCCTCTGGCACTAGTAGCTAGAAATCCTAGAGGCCATCTCAACGCTGCAGTCTGCTCTCCTGTTTCCACGTGGAACCAGGCCATGTTTGTAACTGCTGTTTCAGAGGGGTGCTGCAAATCGCTTGCTTTAACACAACTGAGCTGCTGCTTTAAAGACAGGAAGCTTATATTTTGGCATAAGACAAACAATTTAAAAGCAAGTCTGATAAGCGCTATAAATCTGTAGTTGTCTTGGAAAAAAAAAGACATCCTGGGAAGTTCCTGCAAACCAAACAAGAAGTTTAGAGGGCAATTATCTTACCAAGCATTCCTGACGATGGTGGATTAGGCTGAATATGCTCCAAGGAATTCTCCTGCAGAATATCCCAGAGTTGCCACTGCATTTTTGGATTCAGGATATAGAAGGGTTGCTCTGGATGAATACTACGATATGATTTATAGCTTTCAAAGAAGCTGTAATCTGGTTTTCTGTACCACTGCAAAACAAAAGCAAGATTCTTTATTTCTATCCCACTCTTTCCCATAACCAATGGGAAATGAGGATAAGTGAACCTGCTGCTTCCAGAGGGAAACAGTCCTGCTACACCTACACACACACACCCTCTTGTCCCCCACCTCATCTGCTCTGTGGGTTGCTGTGGTTACTTCACTCAATGAACAGAGCAGAAAAAACCCACAAATCTCCTGTTTTGGGGAGTGAAGGACCATTAAATGAGATCAGCCACCTTGTACAATTTCATTCTACGCCCCCCAATAGCAGATGTTGTTGAGAAGTCTGTCTTAAATGCTACAGACACTGACCTCTCTCCATGCTGGAGTACAAAGCATCCAATTCTGCAGGCAAGTGTCACCATGACAGCTTCCTAAAGCAGGCTGAGCTGATTTGCACCCTAAAACTTCCCTTTCAATAGAATGCTCAGGAAGGATTTATGTTTTCTTAAAGTCCTCTTGAGATACTATGCTAAAAATATCCCATCCCAGTTTTGCAGACTCTTAAACATGTTGTACATACACCTTCATGCCTCCTGGAAGTGTGGGACTACACACAAGAACAAACATCACTGAGAAAATAGGAAATGCAGTCCAGAGAAAGGAACACAAAGACCTCTCAGTTACAGACAGAACTTAAAATAAAAGAATGCACTATTCACTCCTACCTGCTTTCACCCTGAGCCTCCAAAGCTCATCACTCCTCAAGTACTTTTGTACTCAAAATGAAAAGTGAATGCTAGAGGGATTGGAACACCCACAGCTGAAAGCCTAGCTGACACAGAGAGGAGATGTTTGCTAAGATCTTCCGAGGGTTTCCCAACCCATTCATAACGAATCAAGTCTATCTCATGTCTGACTGGTATTTGAGATACTCAACCATTGACTGTCAGCAAATCTTACAGCAACTATCAGAAAGAGGAGATCATACTCTGATGAGATGACAACCATTGTAGCCAGTAGTGACCTCCTCCTGGCATCATCAGCCCATGCAAAAGTAAAGGTGGTGACCTGTTACACTTGGCATGAGGCCTTCACAGGGATCAGGAGCAAGTAAGTGTTTCCCTAGGAGCACCCATGCACGGGATAGTCTCAGAAGTACATATAGGTATATCCATGATAACGAAGAGGTAATCAAGAATGGCCTTAAAATGACTACCAACATTAGGAAGAAGTGGGTTAACAGGTACACTTCAAAGCATATTAATCTGTCTGATTTAATTTACAGAACACTCAGGCTTACCTCATGAATTTCTGCATGATACGGTGCTGGATCCCACACAATTAAGATTCCAGTGTTATACAGCGCCTCCCTCAGGAACTGCTGCTCCTCAACAGTTACAAGCTTGAATAACAAAAAAAAATAAATACAATAATATACAGTGTCAGAATTAACAGACAGTCAAACAGTAAAACATAGCTGGATGCAGCCACAGCCACCCCACTGCTGGTTACTGAGTATGCCTCACTGCAGGCAAGGACACAACCCCCAGTGATGCCTTTTCCAATGCCCACTCCAGTCCTATCTAGCAGCACAGGATTTAGTGGAGTCACAAGAAAAGCTGTCATTACGCTTTACCAGACTTTTTTTTATACATCTGCAAGAGTAAAATAAGGACAGAACCCACAGAGTGACCCAGCTTGTATGATGGATACCATCATCACAACTGCCAGGAGCAGGTGGGAATATCAGTTGCTACCACCAGTCACCAGGACAGTCCAGGAAGAGCTTAACACAAACACACTGTTGGCTTTATCAAGAACCTTCAACTTGAACCTAAAAAAGTCTGCATGTGGGTGACTTCTCCAGAGCAGCAAAACTTAGGCAGCGCAGGCTTAACTCTGGGCCAACTTGGGGTGAGGGCACTGGTGCCAAGAGACAAGAGACCCCAGCGTCCCACTGACCCTGTCACTGATCTCCACCTTGCCTCCCCAGAGCAGGGTGCTGCAACTTGGGCAAGGGAGCTTTGACTCTCCTGAGAGCAGCAACGAGTAGGAAAGCACCACAAGGGCAAAGCACAAGGGCTGGAGACAGGATCGGTGGAGAGAGGCTGCTCCACCAGCAGCTTTCCCAAGTGAACAAAACCAGGTGGTTCAAACAGAGAAGTTGCCCTTTACAGTCTGGACATGAGCTCGTGACACCCGGGGGCAACCCAGGGCTGCAGCAAAAAGCAAACCATCAGGATGAAATGAGACAGGGACTGGTCTCCTGCCCTCCCCACCCAAAGGCGTAACCCACGATGACACAGCTTGTAAACATTTGCTGAAGAAAAGCATTTTCATAAAAGTCAGTTCCCATTTGTCCTGATTTTCTCCACGGATCTAATTAAGAGCTATCCAATTTATCCTTGGCTGTCCCTAACAGCAGGCTGCCTTCCTGGCTGTCCCCGTAACTAGAGCACAAGGATGCTCTGGCCAGCCCAGTCGTGAATCGTTCCAAAAAACAAAAAGGGTTTCCTCACATCTGCTCTTAACTCTGGGGGATTAGGCTCTGGCCTTGACCGCCTGTACTGCCTGGTTTCATTTCCTTACAGTAGCTAAAATATCTAGGCCACTTGCTAGCTGGAGCGTGGAATGCTGCAGGTGTGAACTTCAGCGTCCACTCTGTGGCCACCAGAGGTGAGGACACAGCAGCTGGCATCAGCCAGCCCCTTCGCCAGGTATGAGAGGGATGGAGCACTGCAAAGGGACAGGAACAGGCCAAGGAACACGGGCGCTTTATTTTCGTATCCTTGTTTCTATTTAAAGGCTAGAAATCTTTCAGGAACTTTTCTGATATGAAACACATGAAAGGAGGCTTCAAGAGAGACTGAGCATCGGGGAAAGCAAAGGTCAGCCAAGCAAAGCCATGTGAGCTGGCAAAGGCACACAAACCCCTAGAGAGCTGAGACAGGCACAAAAGCAAAGGGGTAAGAGAGCAGGTGGGGAGCACAAAGTGCCCCACAGCCACAAAGTGTCTGCTGTTTCCTTCCCCACATCACAGAGGTGGCTCTCAGCACCACTAGTTTTCTGTTGGTGACTTTACCCATTTGCTGGAGGAATCTGGCTTCCCGACTACCTTTAGCACCTATTTTTTCCATTTAATATCAATGGATTCTTTCTGAGTAATTAAATTCCTTTGAATTGCTACAGGACTGATCTGCCTTGCCCAGCTTTTTGATCCTAATTAGTTAACTGATCTATTGATTTCCTAGTTAATTTGTTCTTTAGCCAACCCACTGCTGAGCAAGCCCCTACTCTCCTGGTACATTTATTGACTGTATCAAAATGAGTTTTTTCACTCCTGCTAGCACAGTTAACACCCTGTAATCTAAACACACTCCCCCTTCCCAATCACAATCTTACTCCACTCCACTGATGTGCTATCTCCCTTCTCTCTCTCCCTGCAGACTCATTAGTGGCAGTAACAGCACACGCAGCCAAAGCAGAGAGCGCTTGCCATGGAAGCACGAAGCCAGGGCCAAGAGGAACAAGGTGCTCTAGTCCTCAGTCTGCTCTGCAGAAAGGAGTCACGTCCTGCAGATCGACATTGGTGCTCCTCCAGCACACTCTTCAGCCCTTATTTTTGCAAGATGTGACTGCCTTCTCAGGGCAAATCGAGGCCTTGTGTAAGACTGCAGGGAAACATGCCATTAAGGGAAGTAGTACTGATGAACTAAGGCCTAAGAAAACAAGCAAGGTGATGTTAAATAATTTCTCCATTTAGAACAATTACCAAGCTTGTGGAGCTATCACTAGATCTGAGGATCCAAATTTCTCCCCCCAGTATCAATCTAATTATCTTTCCCAGTGCAGAGAGATGTACAAGGTACCCCTTTTCTACTGTTAAAACCATCCATCCCCTGACACATGCTAGAGACTGGTCAGCAAATTACAGAAAAATATCTTCCAAGAGTTATTAAGCAACTTAGGGCCACTGGCCACATACACCAGAAGGATACCACTCAATACTAGTTCTGACAGATCAGATACAGGAGATCCCATTTGTTTCATTTTGAGAACAGATTGAGGATTGTTGAACAGTAAGAGCCACACTAAAAGCAGCTGAGTTACAATCCTGTCCCTTTTCCCAGCAACCACATAAGAAAAGCCAAACACAGAATAGGAACAAATTACAGCTTGTCCAGCCAGTATCTGATGGCTGCAAGCAGCTGAAAACAAAACGTAATCATGTAAACCCACTAACAAGAAGATTAAAATGATATTGTCATGATCAGAACAGCACCAAACCATTAAAAGTACAAATGAAAACACAGAAGAAAATCAGTCTCCCAGTCCAGTGATCCCTGAAGATAACAGGGACTGCAATTAGAGCTGTTTGGCTTGGAAACCCCAGCAGAGAGACTCCTGCACTATTCACAAGGAGACCATCTTTTGCCCTGTTTAGCAGCTAGATTAACGTTGTATGTTGAGTTAACTCTAGGCTCAAAACCTGCAACTATTTTGCTCTCTCTGTGATTGAAATTCTCTTAGCTGTCTTCATTCAGAGGGGATGGTGGCAAACGAAAAACATCACCCGTGGCTGCAGGCTGATCTGCGTGGAGAACAGAAGCACTGTACACAGCTATAACTGCACTTGGTCAAAAATAGAAGCATCCACACGAGGAGTTATTACTGCTGTATTACAGCTGTACAATGACACAGTTACCCTCCTCCCTATGCAAATAAACCTGGTGTCACACAGATCACATATATTGTTTTGCTAGTAAATTACACCCATCTGACTTCATAAAAAGACACACAGAAGAGAAAGACAGAAAAAATGAAGAGGTCAAACAGGGCAGAGGAAGAAAGATGTCAGGAGCCAGGTATTTCTGCTAAAAACAGACTGGTTCAGTAAGGACAAACTGTCCCACATCCGACTGGTGGGAAATGCAGGGGAATCGAGATGCAGCAAGCAGCAGAACAGAGCAAGGGTGGGTCCCTTGCCAATGTCTTCAACCACTTAATAGCCCTGGTTAATGTGTTATCTACAGAGTCTGTGGCCTTGCTGAGCAGAAAACAAGTATTGCTCTTTTATTAAAAGGCAAACAAACTTGTTCTTTCTTTGTACCCACCTTTGGGACAGGCACATCTCATCTCCTGGCACACCTCTGCTTGCAGAGCAGGAGTAGCTGACGAGCAGCGTTGATCCTGCCTCACCCTCTCAAAGCACAGCAGCCAGTGTGCAGCTGACCTTCCCGTACTAACCAGGACACTCGGAGCCAAGATAAAAATCTAATTACTTTGTGTCTGCCATAAATTGCAAGCAGGCTACTCTAGGTGCAGTAACACATGCCCGTTTAACTGCATTAATCTCACTTTACCAACTGTCCTCCGCTACAAGAAAAGACATTCCCATCCTTACAGCTACCTGCTAAGGATGGGAGAAATTGGATGGAAAGCCCTATTCTCTCCAACTCCATTATAAAGACCTTCCAGTAGCAGATGAACCCAGACGCCCCATGGATGATATTATTTCAGGCTGTTGCTCAGGGGAGGTATGCAGCTCTGCCACACTTGGCCCCTTTGACACACATTCATCAGACCTACCTGGGAGTTCACAAGACGAATCGTTGTCTTTTGCCCCACATCTTCTTGGAACCCCCTGGTAGGAGCTCCATTGAATCGCAAGACGGCATCGTGGCTGTCTGAAAGCAAAACAGAGTGAAAGCCTGTGAGCTGACAACCAGCTTCTGAGTGACAGAAGAGACATGTAATATGTTATTCACCTCCATTTCTAATACAACCTGGCTAGTCCCTGGCTTTCCACGTAACAACTAGAAGTATCAAGCCAGCTTCTGTGGAAGAAGTTGTTGGTCTAACTTCATGACCAACACACTTTTAAAAATCCACTTTTTTAAACAGCAATCCACTAGCTAGCTGAGAGAGCAGCCCTAGCATTTCCTCCTTCCTCCCTCTTCCTCCTTTCAAACACTTTTTATCAGGACACACACTGACAGGGAACTAATTTACCATGTGGCTGCCTGCAAACTGAGGAACTAGAAAATAACAGTGAGCCAGCGTCCTCTCTTCCAGCCTGGAGGTTGACCAGCCTGAGAAACATGTATAATAACCACAGTGGAAAGCAAAGCTAACTTCAGCCTGCCAGCATTACCTCCCACATTACAGAAATAAAACCACTGCTGTGCATTTAACAGGCACAGCTTGTTACATGCCTTGGGATTCACTGCATTTTCCTCTGCTGGCATCATCTCTTAAGATAGCATAGCATTCCTCCAACACCCTCCTCTGCCTCGGCACAGCTGGCCACACTGCTGTGATGCCACAGAGCCAGGCTGCTGCTGTGGCACAGAGGGCATTCGTGCCTGTCACCCTAGCACTCCGGCTTCTACTGGCTAGATCTGAATAGGAAACCTTTGACATGATCAGAGGTGTTGAGCTAGAGGAGCAGGACTGAGTTCCCTGCCTTCGCTGAGGCCACACTTCCACAGCTCTCAGCAGCTGCAGCCAGGGTCCATGGGAGTCATCGGATCCCCAGCCAGGCCAGAGGGCTCTCCTGGTCCAGAACTGGGTCTTCTCCAGATCATTTTCTTGAAAACAGGGGTGTTCTGACAACCAAGGCTGGAGGATCAGTAACGGCTGTCTCTCTGAAGCACCCTGTCTCCAGGTGGTTGTGCTGCACTCAATACTTCCCATATCAGATTTTTCATAACTTCCAGTAATGCCAAGAGCCCAGTAAGGGAAGGGCAGCTTGTTTACAAGCTTCTTGCTGTTCCGCTCTGCCAGTCTCCCTCACACTGACTAACTGCTCATTTGATATCTTAATGTGATTACACAGGACAAATATTTCCTGGCCATTTCAGCAATGTTGTGCTCATCTATGCAAATATTTCATTTTAAGCCTGTAATACCTTGTGTCACCTTTCTCCAACAAAGCCACGGCTTTCCCTACATGAAAATATGTCACATCAAAACTAGGGGAAAAATGTTCATAAATACACCAAATAGTCCTAAATCCTTGAATATTCACTTCTGCAACTGTCCAAAGCTCTGCAGAATCACTAACAGAAAGATTAAAGTCTGTGACCCAGGCACAAGGAATGCAAGCCAGGGACACCAGTGGGGGTTAATGGCATTTGCCTCGAGCACATTACCCAGTGACCTTTCCAGCATCCATCCCCTGTGATCTAGAACAAACCAGCGCTTCAGTTTCGGGAACAGGCCATAGGTACAATGGAATGGCCTTCCATGTCTGACATCCTCTCAGTCCTCTCAGCTGTGCTGCAGCCAGAACACAGCCCACTGTACTTCTTGGCTGCTCCGATCCCGAATCCAGCACTTGCACAGTCTGCACTACAACACGCCGTAAACACCACCCTCAGCTCTTGAGAGGGTCTCCTTATGGAAGAGCAAGCAGTTTTGTCAGCATGCTGAAGTCTGCAAGAGACACCCTTGGACGCAAGCGAGCTGTGTCAGGGGAGGGTGTTCAACAGAAGGTCACTTCTGTAGAAACCTTTAGCTACTGAACTTCAGGAGGCACCTAAATAAGCCAAGGCAGGTAGGTACTCAAAGGAAAAGTCATGATTGGCTTCCCAAGTCTTGACTTACCTGGTATCAAACACTCCTAAAGAGGTGGAAACAACTACATCAACCAACTCCCCCTTGTAATTTTTACCAGGAAGCAACGCTATCCTGGTTCATACCGCTAATGTCTTTTTCATCACATCTTTCAGAGCATCTTAATGCACTTCAGACTGCTCAAACACATTCTAGCACCTGTCCTGTTGACCACAGAGCAGTTGAGGGGCAAACTTCTGAGCAAGTACCAGAGCAAAGCCCTGACCCTCTCACAGACATGTAGGGACTATAATTCTGAAGGCTTTGCCCAAGTTGCCCACAAATAATGGATTAAAAGCTACACACCTTCTGGTTTCAGAGGATGAAGGCTACTTGCATCTCAGTGCAGGCCAAAGGGACCTGATCCAACAGGTTGCAAACACACCAAAGTCTGCCAACAATTTCCACTGAAGAGAAAACTCCTACGCTTTAAAACTTCCCCTTCAGTGAAGCTGCAGTTTAGCAAAGTGTGAGTCTTAACTGAACCTCAAACAACAATTAATGAAGAAAGCCGAGGGAACTGCAGGCACAGAACATTCTGCCATGCACAGAATTCTGAGCTGAAGGTTGGAGAGCTAGTTTCCCCTGCGTGCTGCTTTCCTAGAGACACAAAATGCTTTGGTATCAAAACTTGCTTGTTTATAATCCACAGTACAAAAGCAACACGTCAGCATTTATTCATTAACGCATTAACCTCAGATAAATACAGTCAGATAAGACTTTGCAAAGCATCACCAAATTTTGTTTAAAGAAGAGATAAAATAAAGCCCTGTGAAGTTTTCCCACAGTCTTCTGGGCCACTCACACTCAGCAACTGCCTTGTGGTCCAGAATGAAGCACGGTCACTTTCGGAAAGCCATGAGCAAGAGTTACAGCACCAGTGAGGTTGGAAAGGACCTCGGAAGATTGTGCCCAGGCCCTCTGCTCACTGCTGGGTCAACTATAGTAGATCACTCAGGGCTGTGTCCAGTGGGTTTTTTCCCCTTTAGTGTTTTCTTTTTACTTCTTCCCTGAAGAAGTCTTTCTGCATGAAAAATTCTCTGAGCGTTGACTGTGCACTGAGCACACTGGCATTACTCAACCCCCCCCAAACCTTCTCAAGAAACAAACATTTCAGGAAACAAGACCTCCCTCTGGTATCCAGTATTAGCGCTACCCTCTACTGCACATACGTCATGTCCTCTCAGCTCAACCCAACCCTTCCACTCCTCTGGGGCTTGCTTGTTTTGGTCTATTGAAGGTCTAAGGTTCACAGGCAACCTACGTTGTGCAGTGTGTACACTCAGAGAGGAAGGGAGTATCTGAGCATTACTCCCATCTCCTCCCAGGTTATCACATTCACTAACTTTAGAATAAGTTTAAGGGTCATATTTCAACTCAGTTTCAAACACCTTTGCGACCACAGCAGACTTACTGCTGAGCACACGACAGTAGGTTACTTATATATAAAACAATGTTAGTTGACTTGATGCTAATAGAAAGATACCAACCAATCTCTTGTCCCAGATGAGATGATTTCAGAGACCCTGCTGAGGACACAACAGCACAGCGACCCAGGCGGCCCACTGTTTCATTGAGGCTTTTCTCTGGTAGGTACTGCTGCCATTCAGAAGTATCAAAAGGACCATCCGATCCCTCTATCATGGTCACATTCACCCTGTCCCGTAGCTGGCAAAGTAGCTTCTCTGGGCTGAGCTTAACAGCATTCCTCTTTCCGTTGTAAGTTACATTGTACTTGTTCATGGACAAGTAGTTTTTTCTGACCTTCTGCAGTCTGGGTATGAGGTTTCTGGATGAACTGTCTTTATCCCATACCTTCACAGAGTCTGCTGCTTTCTTGGATTTTTCGGCTGTTCCAGAGGTGCTGCCTTTTACTTTGTTGTGGTTACCAAACCAATTTTTGGGTATTTGACCCAATTCACTGGCTGCTTCTTGGAAAAGGCTCTGTGATTTAAGTGGGTTCCATTTTTCTGAAGTCCTGTGAACCTGTAAATCATCACTCTCAGTCTTGAAAGGAACATAGTAGCTTCTTCTTGTCTCTCTCCACAGGCAAACCGTCAGCGCAACCAGTATCACCACAAGAACACACATGAATTTTTTCAGCACATTGATGTGAACCATAGTGTACGGTGCATCCAAACGGGACACTGAACACTGGGCAGGCAGCTGGTCCTGGGAGAGAGGAACACATCTCAGTCAAGGCTGTGTACACAGACATGCATATATATAAATACGGATCTGTGTGCGAGGAAGGGGTCCTCATAGGCACAAGCACTAATGAAGCCTGTAATGAGGCATATAATTGTGGAAATATACCCCAAAGCTAGGAGTTCATGAACAGCAGAAGTTTCACCAGCCTGGTACGGACACATTTGCTGACTTCACAGGAAACATCTGCGATCCTACAGTGGGTTGGGCACACTCCAGATGTGAAGCCTTGCTAAACAGCTGCTGGGAGCCAAGCAACCCACAGCAGGGTTTGAGGCATGTTTGGGTTCATAAGTGAACTTGATAAGCATTGCTGTAGAGATGTTACGCCTGGAGAAAGCAAAGGCAGATCCTGTTTCCTGTTGTGCAGCACTGCCTGTCCTCTTTTGCGCTACCTCCTACTACCAGACACCTCCAGCTCCTATCTTGTTATAAAAGGGGGCAATTCAATAGGAGGGCAGGTCAACTTAGGCAGCACAAGGGGCTGATGTAGAAAACATATGTTGAAGCACAAACACCTCATGAGCAGCACACTGGACCACAGAAGACAGGAGGGCACCGCATATTTCCCTACATGGCTGCTCCGGATTGCATCCAAGAACACAGAAGCATCATCCCAACGCTTCTCAGGAGACACACACAGATCACTGGACATCCTAGAGAGATCCTAGTGACAATTCCCTCCTTAAGCAACTGGCTGAAAGCAATCTGTGCTAAGCTGTGATACTGCAAAGTTACTGAGCTACAAACACACTACCTGGGGATAAAGCAGCAGTTCTCCAACTCAAGTCATTTTTGGCTGTTGGCAGATTTTCTTTCAAGCCTTTAAGCAGGATATCCCGAAACTCAACAGTTCTGTGATGCACCGAAGTGTTCAAGAAACACCTGCAAAAAAAGAGGGAAAACAAAAAAAAACTGTTATGGAAGAACCTTGTGGTTCTGGGGATGAGCACACATCTCCTCAGATAAGCCCTGTGGTCCTACAAAAGCTGTTACCCAGGCATGGAAGGGCCATCAGCAAACATATTGATACCATATAAGTCTTTAAGTATTTAAGACCCACTCAAAATGGGTGTCTTCCTTTTTAGTCTGAAATCCAGTCTCAGCTAAAGCAGGAACTGGTCTGCAGGCTGCCTGCTCTATGCTCCCACCAGATAGATAGCATTCTCCGTGGAGAGGGTGCTGAGCAGTGGATACACCCATCATAAAGTGAAGGAAAAATCCCAATGCTGATGTTTAACATCACAAACGGGGGAAACAAAAGAAAAAGTTAACTTTTCCTACGGAAATATGTTACTGCCTATTCTTGGGTGATTCATGCACTCTTCCTCAAATGCAGTGGCAGAGAAGACTCCCTGCTTTTTTGGAGCAAGTGGGCCACATGAAAAGTTGCTTTACAGCACGTATCTTAACCCACAGGTCCTCACAAAAAGAGTGAAATGTATTTTAGACTTTACAGCTTCACTCTTCTGAGGAAACGCAGCAGTAAAAAGGGAGATTTCACAGTATGATACAATTCAAGAAGTAGTTTGCTTTTGCAGGAACTCTGAGTCAGTACGATGCTACATAAAATAAATTACAAATATTATCCTTCACAGGATTAAATACTAAATTATTAAAGCATCCTAATGCTGACTGCTTCTATTTTAACTCTATTAAGGAACTCAACTTGATTTCTTACAGAGCACCCCACAATTAAAAAGCAAACATTGTTCTACCTCCAGTTTTAATGACAACAAAGAGGATTCAAGAAGCACAAGTAATGCTGGCTTTTACTGAAATAATCTCCCCTGCTTCGCAGTTCATCTCACTTCTCATTTGCTTGAGAAGCAAATGCTAGAAAGACATGCTGAAGTCTGTGTGGCCCGTATGGTTTCAGGCGCAGAGGTACAGCAGCTTGGGGAAGGAAGGGGGATGTCAGGAGAGGATGCAGGACATTGCTGTGTGCAAGGAGACTGCAAAAGCCATTTGCTAAAGGGGAAAGCACCACTGAGTCAACCTCCGTGCTGTCACAGGCTCCACAGGCAAGCCTCACTCGGACAGCAATACTTTTCAAACCAAGAGAGAGAAGCACTGAAATAGAGTTGCCCAGCACCAGCTTAGTAGAAAACTAAGACACCTCCCTCCGACCACGCTTCGTGGAGCCCTCAACCTGACCTTTTTCACTCACGCCATTCTGCTTTACACAAGGTGGGGGTCTGGCTTCCAGGAAACTCAGCCAAAATCTTCTGCATGGGTAGGACAGAGCCTCCACACCACAGGAGGTGCCTCAGCTGCCCAGCAGAGCACAGTTCTTCGCTCTGGACCCTGAAGGGCTCTGACATGCTTGTGACTTCAGAAGCCCCTCCTGAGGAGCTTCCAGGTGTAACTGAAAGTAGACACACCTCAGTACCATCAGCTTTCGTTTCTGTCCTGGTCTGAGGTTACCCAGGGCCAGAATAATCTAGAGGAATGGTACGTTCATCACAGTATAACAACTTTACAGCTCATTGCAAGTTCCTGCAGGGACGATCCTCCTGATGCTGCACAGCAGAGGATGCCCAACAAGCCACAACACCTCCTCTCTCTCCTCCTCCCCAAGCCACACAAAGGACCTGGAAAACTCACCTTCAGCATTCAGAACAACGTGACGGCTGCCTTTGATGACTATGCATGCTGCTGCAATGTGAACGGTTACTCTGCTTTGAGTTGTCAGTTTGGCTTCTGCAAGTGAGTATATTTTAGCAGAGCCACAACACCTATAGGTGCCTTTTCTTCACCAGGGGTTCACTGCAGTGCAGTTTAACTACTGCTACTACTACATATGATACAATGTGATTTGATTTTATTTGCACAAGTAGTGTCCTAACATGAGGTCCTGAGGACCTCAAGCATTCTACTGCTGAACCCTTCCTGAGTGGGAAGACAGCTGCTCTTCCAGGCAAGGTGGGACAGACCAAAAGCAGGGTTCCTCCTACACCTTGCAGTAAGTCACTCGTGTGCGCTTCATCGCAGCAGTTAGAAGAGCACTAATGTGCTCTTCTGGAGGTGACAGGAACTTATCACCTACACAAAGCACAGCTGTGAGTATTAAGAAAGAAAGGACCAAAAAAGCATCCCCCAAACCTTTAAAAATAATTAAACAAACAGCTGTTGCTTTCATCTAACCTAGAGCCTGACGTGGCTGTGGCATGCAGCTCTAGCTGGCCGGAGGCAGGCTGAGCCCACACAGCAAGTCCTCTCGGGGAAAACTAACCTTCTGCAGACAAGTGAATGATGCAGATCTCCAAGGCAGTCAGGAAGTTACACCCTGTCCACACACTTTTACACTTAACCTTTATTGCCCAAGTATCTCACTGACTCAGGTCTTAATCAAAGTTCAGAAAAGTGTGAAAGCCCTGCCGCCTCTTGTGTCCCAGTGGCTCCCATCCATCCAGGGAGCTGAAGCCAGCACTGCCCTGGCAGAGAACACCAGGCAATCCCCACTTCCACAACCCACAGCAGATTTACCCTAAAAGTGATAACAACAGCATCTTTACCTTGTTAAATAAAAAGTCTATCAAGCCCTTACCCGACTCCTATAGTGACTGACAGCAGATACAAACAGAAACCACATTAAGTATGGACAAACATATTTCTCTTCCAGCACATGCACACAGCTTCCGAAAAGCTGTGTCATCAGCTGTACCAATGCCCATCCTCTGCACATTTGTCTAATTGCTTCTTGAAACCACTCGCATTTCCCAAACAACCCGAGGCAATGAATTCTGCAACCGCGCACCATGCGGAGCCAACCCCTCCCTGCTCCGCTTCACACCGGCAAACCTGATCGCACCGACAGTAATCCTTCTGCCTTCACCTTCTGCACATCACTCCTAGTGCCACCACCCCTCCTGACACTCTCCTTTCCCCACTCGTCACCATTCCAGGCTGAATCCCACCTGTTCCAATCCCTGATCAAAGCACAGCAAGCTTTTCCAACTCTCCGACTCTCTCAGTCGATGTCCTCGGTACTATCAGCAGCCCGTGGACATCCCTTGAGGCAGACACACCAGGACACCTCGGCTGCACACGCTCAGACCACGTCGTCCGGCAGCAACATAACAATGGGGCTGCTTTGTTCTCCTTCCAAAACTTCCTCCACTTCTATTTCCCCTCTTGACCGCTCCTAAGCCCTGAGCTCTAGGCTGCTGGTAATGACTTCAGGATATTTTGCAAGCAGCACTGACTCACTGAGAGTTGTCCCCAGCACAGGGCGGAGGGCAGGAATAAAATATGACTAAAGAGCATTATCTTACCCCTGCTGGGACGAGCTTCCTCTGCTGTTGTGCTCCCCAGCCTCGCCGGATTCCCCGGCAGCTCCTTAGAGTTTTCTCTGGTCTCTCTGAAGACAAAGCCAGCCCAGCCCATAACCGTGCCCTTTCTCCTCCCCTTTACAATCCGTTATCACTGCTCAACGCTGGAGATCTCGTAGCAAAGCCCGGTGGGAATTGTGTGATGCTGTGAAACCTGACTGCTTTGTTTCCTACCCACTAGGCAGTCACTAATCCAGGCCAGGAAATTTCTCATCCCTTGACACTTTAGGGTTTTGCTTGTTTTGGGTTTGGTTTTGGTTTTTTTGGTTGTTGTTTTGTTTTGTTTTTTCCTGACACTCTTGGTGAGCGATGTCACCAAAGTCTTAAAAATTCAAACACCCCATTTCCCCCTCTACAGGTTCACCAACTTCTGAAAGTGACAGAAGAGGAAACAGGCAAACTGCTTTGAAATGTGACTCTTCTGCAAACAGATGATGGGACTTTTCCATTAATTCTTACATAATCTACACAAATTATTTATTTTTATTATTTCTGAAGCAATGGATCCCACCAGAGTCCCTCTGAAATGCAACCACGTCAAATAACACCTTTAATTTAATTTCCAGGATGATTTGAGAGAGTTAGCCTCTGGGGATGGGCACACACAGGGATCACATCAACTGTTCTAATACAGCTCTCGCTGGTCTCTCCATTCATACATCAGCATCATTCACCTGACATTTTTTGCCTGTGATGTACACACAAGAGCTTTTTAGTTTAGCAAGTTGTTCCTCTGTCTTTTTTTATTTTATTTTTAGGGATAACATTATAACGATTTTATATTTAAACTTAAAACATTTAAATTTCTTTCCAGGTTTCCTTCATTTATGCATTTCCATCTGTTCCCACAACCCCACCGTGCTTAAATGCAAAGCAGTAAAGCTTTGTTCACAGCTCTTGCTGATTTTTTTTTTAATGTTTTTATGCTCTCCCATATGAACATTTTATGCTTTACCTACACTTTTTTTATTCCTTTTTTATACGTTTCCGGTACTAACCATTTCCTCCACCCAACACCCTCTTGCAAAGCACCTGCGAAGACCACAGTGGCTGGTAGCTGAGGAAGAATGAGTTCACATGAAAGAGTGTGAAAAGAGAACACCTAAACAGGAAAGACATGGAAGTGCAGGGCAGGAATCCCCCCATTCAAAATAAAATAACATACTCAAGGAAAAAAAAAAGAGGGGCTTGGAGGGGGTTGTTTGAAAAGAAACTTTGAATCTACATTTGCTCTTAAAATTCCCTATTCCTGGGAGAAAAAAAAAAAATTATCAAGAGTCTTTATAGTTTTAAACAAACTCTGATTGTGCCAGTTTGCAAATGAAGCAGTTGTATTTTTCACATCCTTGCTAAATCAGATGAGAAGTGATAATGCATTTGTTAAAGCTAAAGATCCGTCCCTTTGGAGTCGAGTGTCAGAAGATCTCTCTGATATGCTATTTAGCCTGGCCTGTTAATTTAACTGTGTGTATTTCAATTTTGTAAATACGTAAACAAAGAAGACTCACTTCTAGCAATTCTTGGGTTTTTTCCAAACACATAACTGTGCTGTGAAAACAAAACATCTGTTGAGCCACACACTTAAGTAAAGGCTTCCAATGCCACCAAACAGAACAACAACAATAACAAAAGGTGGTGAGTAAGGAATTTTTATATGCAAAATGAGGAAAAGAAGTGTTTTAAGTGAGGAACATGGTTACATTACAGATGATGCACTGAGAAGCAGCTGCAGAAGTCACTTGCTAATGAAATAAATCATGCCATTAGTCCTGCCTGCATTAAAAATTCCTGCATGTGCCAGAAAAAATATGCTGCTGTCACAGCTGAAACAAAATCCTTCAGGAGAACAGAAGAGTCAGATTCGGGGAGGGGGCATAGGGGAAAGAGTTTAAGCATGTGTTTCATTTTGGTTTTGCATTGTCAACAAACATGGGGTTTAATAAAGGCAGAAGCCCTCATTTCTGGCTGCGCCAAACCCTTTCTTCCCCCCCCTCTTTCCTGAGGTCCCCTGTTGGTTTTGGAGGTTGGTTCTGCATAGCAGCCCACTGCCTCCCCTTCTGCCTTAATTAAAAAGCAGCAGTTTTGCTTTCGCTCACCACAGAGGCTCCCCCAGGCACCTGCAGACCCGCAAAGTCACTAAGAGCCACCAGAGACCCAAGGCACGAGGCGACCCGCGCTGGCACGGCTTCCCATCTCCATCTCCAGCCACCACGGCAGGATGCCAGCCCAGGACCAGCCCACGGTCTTGAACAAAGTGCTTATTTGGAGCTGTCAGAGCTCAGCTCAAAGAAACCACTTCACGTTAACAGGTATGACATAGGTGATGACAAAGCCCCTCTCAGGGCATCTGAACCAGATAAGCCATGTGATTAAGGACAGGCCACAGCTGTAGCAGGAACCAGTATGCCCAGCAGCACCCATAAGGGCTGGGAAGCAGCTTTCCCAGGACACGAACCTCTGTTTGGTGGTGTGTGCCCGTCCAGACCAAGTGGGACACCAACACACACACGTGGGGACCATTCTCAACAGTGATGTATCGAGAGAGGAAGGAAGGGATTCAACAAACAGCTGAACAGCCCCACCACACTGCTCTCACAGCTGGTGACTGTCATGGAATCACAGAACTGTCACAGTCAGAAGGAATCTCTAGAGATCACCTAGTCCAACTCCCCTGCTAAAGCAGGGTTGCCCAGAGCACATCACTCAGGGCTGCATCCAGGTGGGTCTTGAAGGTCTCCAGAGAAGGGGACTCCACACCTTCCCTGGGCAGCCTGTTCCAGGGCTCTGGCATCCTCACCCTAAAGAAATTTTCCCTCATATTCAAATGGAACTTCCTATGTTCCAGCTCGTGTCCGTTGCCCCTCGTCTTGTCACTGGGAACAACTGAAAAGAGTCCAGCGCTATCCTCCTTCAGCCCACCCTTCAGATACTTATAAGCATGTGTAGCCTGTCCCTTTGCATACCTGCTCTGAGATTGGCACCCACAGAGGGACAGGTTCAGCTCTGACAAACATATCATATTATCCCCCTTCCCTCCAACACTGTCAGGAAAGAAGTTAACACCAGAAAGCCTGTCTTCTCCTTCTGCAAAGCCAGAAGTTCTAACCATCACCCTGGAGCAGCAGCAACAGCTTTCTAAGGGGAGAAATGCCCTACAGCAGGGTCCTTTGCAGATGCATGAAGATGGAAGGACAATTTAACTTTTAGGACAGGAAAAAATAATGATCAAGGCATGTCATGACAGAGAATACCATATACATACTTCTTGCTTGGCACGTTACTCTCCTCTCGTACCCAGACCCAACAGCATCATACTTACCATAACCATTCCCACATGGAAGTCAACAGTAAAAATTCCTCTCCAACTTTAAAAACCAATGTGTGATCACTCATTTAGGGCTATTTACTTTACATGGAACATCATACCTCCAAATCAAACCACTTCTTCCTTCACCCCTCAATCATGTGTTTCTCTATGGTGTTTATCTTTCGAGATGAGAGGGGAGCGCTTCTTTATTTTAAATTAGCGGTATGTGGTAGGTCAACACGTAATGCCTCTGCAAATATCACTGTATGCCAAGATATATCATTGGTATTCCAGGGCTCCAGGACAATAAACATATTTTGTGCCAGCTGCAACTTGATAGTATTTCTCTGACACCAACCTTTAAGAGGTGGACGTGATGCCTTTCCATCTCCTCAAGGACAACCAAATAGCTCTTTACAAGTTGCTCAACGGAGGATCTAACTCAATTTAACCTAAGACAGTGAAATACCTGCAGAACTGTGCATCTGCCACTGCTCATTTTCAGTCCAGCAGCACCACTGAGATACGGCTCCTCTCTTCACACCCAGATATCATTCCTGCCGGGGATGGCAGGGCTAGCACCCAGCAGTGTTCCACCATGCTGACTTCAGTGGAGGACACAAGTAAAATGGGAATTCTGTCCATTGACTTCAGAAAGTACTATTTAAATCCCTCTATGTTAAGCAAAACACTTCTTGCACCACATTTAAAATAAACTGGTTTTCACTGAGAAATCCACACTGCATAATATAAGAGAGACACACAGATGTCAAGAGTGCTCAGAAAAAAGGCATGTCCCAATGGCAACAAAGAGAATAATAAAACGGACACCATTAGAGCCCATCACAGCAAATAATTTTCAGAGAAATTTTAAGAAAAATTATTTAACAAGCACTTTGATTACTGTCTAGCAAAACCCAAAATAGTTCCTTTCTATGCAAGGAACTTCAGGCACAGAAGACAAATGGAAAAATAAAACTTGCAGTTAACTGTCTTGTCTCTGGCAGAAAAAGAGGTGGGAAAAAAACACGCTACAATAATCAGATGTTTTTCCACAAACCAAAAATGCCTTCTTTCACTCTCCATAACCAAGGTGTTAGGTGAGCTAAACTGACACCGCTTCTACCACGCTTCACCAGTTCCACTGGTTAAACCGAGACTGCGATGACCAGAGGAAAGCCGAGTATAACTCATCACAAGCTGTCAAGGAAGCCCTGGCCCAAGGTCAGCGTCAGGCTGCAGCAGAGCAGCCGAGGCAGAAGGGATGCAGGAATTCATATATCCTGAAGTCCTGTGTATCCCTCTTTGTTGAAGCAGCAGCCAGATTCGCAGAAGTCAAAATATTTACAGAAGCGGACACCAAATACCTATTTAACCAAGACACGTCAGCGAGTCACATCCCCGCACAGGGAGTTCACAGCGTGGTTGGACTTCAGACCTTAACAACAGCAAGTGCTGCTCTTTATTTTAAGCACAAGTATGATTTATTCATCTTTTCGTATCTCCACATAGCATCCCTTCAAATGTATCTACTGTCAATAAGCCCACAAGAATGTTGCCAGGAAAGGGATCTTGCCTGAATAAAATTCAGTTTTATAAATCATAAGCAATATAAGCTTACAGCACAAATCTGGCTGCATAGATATATTTAAAGAGCTTAAGACACACCTCCTTCCTCAAAGTTTCACATATGTATTTATAAAAAAAAAAAAAAGAAAACATGAAACTTTCCTGATTAAGCCGTCATTTAAAATCTCCTTGCTATTTCACTCTCTCAGCATTCCCTCCAGGCACTTAGGAAACAAAAACAGTTTCAATGGTACCTCCTACCCAAACTCAAGACTATGTCCTCAGTTTAAGGATCCAGCACAGAGAACGCTGTGCAGGAGCGAGCAGGTACCTCTCAAAATTGAGTGCAAAGCCCACTCTTTGGTGGGATGGGGGACCTGGGAGAGTCGAGCCCCAGCTGCAGCTAAAATCGCCCAAATAGAGTGCACCATGCATCTGACACCTCTACGGTACCAGGTACAACCTACCCAAAGAATTCACTTTTTCTTCCCCATTTAGCCCACCCTGACATCATCCCAGTGACCCATCAGTGTGGTTATGGGCACAATCAAGTGGTCTGAAGTGCAACAGATCTATGCAGTTTCTGGAGGGAGGAAAACACCGTGCTGGAGCAATTGAAACACATTTAGAGTTTACTGGGGTTTAGAGAGGCCGTAAAGGCAATAAAGGGCACTTTAGTGTCTCTCCAGTCTATTTAATATCTCCTACTTCAAGTGGATTTTGCCTGCTTTTTCATCTATCAGAAAACCAGCTGTAAAGCCTGGAAAGCACTACCCAGCTCCTCTCCCCAAACACATCAACTTGCTTCCTATGGTTTCACTTCAGAAATAAGTCCAGCAGCAGAGCTTGGAAATGTCAAACAGACAGATTCACCATGGATCTGAACCACACGCCTCCCCTTGAAGCAGGCTGCTCTCTCCCTGCTGGTATTTAAGGTCATAGAAGTTCTTCCACGCACACTACGAAGGATGCCAACCCCGTGGCACTACCTTACTGGCATGAGCAGACAGGAAACAGCTTGCTCACCACCCGCAGCAGCAATGGTTCCCGAAATCCGCAGGATATCACTCTCCCAGGGTGTCACTGGAAGGGTGTCACATAGCTGGCTATAAACCAGGTATTTCCACAAACTCAGACACTAGTCTTCTAAAAGTGCAGTTTTAGAAGATAAATTAGTACTGTGTGGCTCAAAGCAGGACAAGAGCATGGGCTGAGCGTGCCAGTCTGACACACAGCAGGACAGCTGGGACCAGAGGTGTATGCAGGGCTCACTGAGAGAAGTGAGGGGAAGAAAGCAAGATGACCAAGGAATCTCAGCACAGATGTGTTTTTCATCAAAGCCAGGAGTAACTTACAGAATCGAGGAAGAGATCTAGGCAGATAATTCCAACAAAAACATACATTATTCCCTAAAGCACCAAAGGAGGCCCCAGACATTTTTTTATCTTCTCTCAATATTGGCTTCTAGCACAACACATTTCAGCAGTCTCTGAGAGCTCTTGTGTAGTCTAAGAGAGCCCTCTCAGCCTCCCAGAACAGTGAAAGACCCCTGTTTGCCCCCCAGGACCAGCCAGCACTTCACTGGAGGAGGGATGAGATATGTGAGGAGGGTGTTACTTCCAAGAGTTTGACTCCTGCACACAAGCACGCAGCTCTCTTCCCTTCCGCTCAGTGCCACCTGGCCACAGAGACACCAGACGACTTCTTTCGTGAAGGAAACTCCCCCTAAAATCTCTCTATCAAAATTACACAATAATGCTTTCAGGATACAATAAGAAATTGATATTGCCGAAATAAAAGCTTTTCCATAAGCTGTCGAACACACATATAGGTCAGAGTTTTACATCATCAAAGGAAAGTACTTGTACAAGTCATCTTCTCTGAATCTTCACTCCTCCTTCTGAAGTTATTAGATACAGAAATCACTAGTTAAATGCACCAGTCTGACGAGTATTTTCCAAAGTCTGTTAGCAAAAATAATTTTCAATTTTCCCCCAAAGTAGAGGGGTAAAAATTATAAGCCTGCCCCAGTTTTTATGTTCCTCTCACTTTAGGCTGTGTATAAAGCTTTATCTTTTCTGGATCTCCATATGCTTTATCTGTAGCATTCTCTAACAGGACAGAGCATCTCTGCTTTAGAAATGAGCACGCTTGCAACTAACCTCCAATGCCTTTTTTGGGAGGGTCTTCACAAGTTGAAGAAACACCAGCGCTCTCTCTCAGAGATCTCGGCAGATTACAGCCCAAAGAGGTGAAAAAACATTTGTGTGAGAGCAGGGAAGCCGAGCGGAAATTTCCCACGTGCCTGTCGAGAAGGGGCTGGCTCCCCTGAACCCTTTGACTTCGCCAGGGCGATGCTGCTGCCAGGAGAGATGAAAGCACCGTGCTCTGCACCGCCTGATCAAAGACTCACACGGCAGCGCAGGTGGGTAGCGCTCGGCAAAACCGCGCCTCTGACTGCAGCAGCACCTAAGAAAGCTATTTTTAAGAGACCAAGGATGCAGAGCACTGCGCAGAGGGGGCGATGAGGATTTGAGACAGATATATGTGCTACCAGGTGCCTTCCTTCCGCATCTGCATCTCCAGGACTCTCCTGTTCTCCTGGGAAATCCTTCCTAATGCCCTTCACACCCTACCCAGCATCTGCACTGCACAAGGGGATGCCCTAATTTCTGTGGACTTTCCCCACGGCACCGTGGCAGGCAGCCACCCTCCTGCATTGGGGAGATCTATATACCCACCTCCAGCCCTCTTCCCACCCTCCACAAACCTTCCTTGTTGGAAGTTCTTTCCTTATCTGCATTTTTGGTCAGCTTTTCTCCCATCTCCCATGGATCCCCGGCGTGCAGTGTCCGTTCTGGACTTGTGTCCTCTGCTCACCAAGATGTTTCAGAGGCAATGCACGAGTCTCACAGGATGTGCCAAGTGCAAAGCAACATCCGAGACGGCTGTCTTCTGCCACAGTGTACTGCAGCATGGACCTTATGCACGTAAGATAGCAGAAGCCTTGAATATGCAGAAACAAGACAACACCAGAGCAGCCACAGAGCCACAAACACCAAAAGCCACCTCCTGATAGAGAAAGCTGCCCCAAACTGATAGCGCTGGTGGAGCCATCCCTAAAGCATGTGCAAAACTGCAGCAAAAAGCAGCAGATGAGCTGGCACAGCACTTCAGCATCAAGTACACAGAATTAATTACTGTGTTAATCTTACACAATACGATTACATATGCATCATCCTATTACCATTAAAGGGAACTGTACTTTAGCATGTGGTCCAAGCTTTTGCTGAGTATGGTCCAGTGGCCTGGACGCCCACCTTGGAGAACCATTGCTTAACCTGAACGCAGCACACTGAAGTACATCCCTGTCCTTCTCTCCTCCACCTTCGAGCACCCAGACCCACCACATTAACGGCTCCTCCTCTCTGATGGACAGGCTGTGATCAGCCCCAAGCCACTTTCTGAAGGAGCAGGGGCCGAAGGCTCCCACACAGCTGAAGGGAGCACTGGGAGGTGAAGGGTATGCGTGCACCTATTTGGGGTTTACTTCCCTATTTCAGATGTGCCCAAGGAAGGACAAAGAAAAGGCCCTTCTCCATTTCAGATATTAACATACTAAACAGTGGGACTGCTGACAAGAGGGTTGGGCAGGCTCAGAGATACAGCTATTACAGAGCAAATCTCTCACTTTGCTGGTTTTCAACTCTTCAACTCCCCCAGCAGCCTTTGCATGCTACAAGGCAGGTCTAACCAGGCTGCCTCGTCTGAAACCGTATTTAGTGTCAGGGGACTAGGTTTGGCTCTTCAACAGGAAGACTTCTGAGCATTTCAAAAGAGGCTAAATATTTCATGCTGGCATAAATAGAAGGTAACCCTTCAGTTCCGTGTTATCAAAGCACATTAAGAGAAATAATAGCTCTGCACTAAAACTGCATTTGTGCTTGAGAGGTTGGCTTGGCCTTAGATTTCAACTGTCCCGAAGACTGGCCAAAAGACCGAAATAATAGTAATCGGTCACCACTGCATATCTGTACTCTGCACATGCACACAGAGCTGCCCCATGCTCCAAAGCCTCCTGAGAGAGAATGATTCCCACGTCTACACAAGACCATGCTCATCTCAGGTCACACCCCAAGACATGTCTTTGTCCAGCAAGCAGAGGATTTCCACACAGGAACAAGGAAGAAAAACAAAAGTCAAAAAATCCCTTGTAAAAGGTTTTACAGGGGTGGAGCTCCATGACTAAACTGCTTTTTTGATCTTCTATTCTATACCCAAATCCCACCTAACCATAAATCAAGCTGTCTCCAGCTTAGTTTCCTTCTTTCCCCATGAAAAGAGCAGCTGCCAAAGATGCCCAACATAATGTTCCACACTCTTTCTTTTCCACTCACTCACCTCCAGCAGTGTATTGCTACTCCTGCCAACACTCCCCAAGTTCCATACCACTCCATCTTAACATTTGTGCAAATTCTGGCTGCTCTCTCCCCTCTTTGGCGACAGAATTCCAGCAGCCTCCAAGTAGGCAAGCTGCTGGAGCTCCACCACACCAGTCCAACCATTTCAGTTTGCAATGCTGAAAGGTAATACAACACTGGGAGGGAAAAGTGTTCCCCAGCCAGAAAGGAAAAAAGGGTGGTACATTTTCCGTATTAAAGATTCAGGTTTTAAGTGAAGGAGAGATTAGCATTTTTCCAGCAGAGGAGGAAGTGGAGAGCAACACCTGGCACTCTTGATGAGGATTTAAAGTTGAGGATTTAAAGAAGCAGCTATACAATGAGGTCCTCCCAAACCTTCTTCATACCTGAAAACCGGCAGAAACCCAATACTTTTATTTGCAGTCACCACTAAAATTGTCCCCTACCAAGTTAGCCTTCCCACACACAAGAGAAAAGGGAGGTCCCAGCATCACCACCTTTTCCAGTCACAGCAATGGCTCAGGCTGCCCAAGAGTCTTGCTTTGCATGATCAAAACTTTATGGTGTACACTAATGGCATGCCAAAGGGTAGCAGCATTGATGCAGTTATTGAGCTAATAAGGCCCAAAGTTGAAGCACAGAGCTCTAGGAATATTCAGTACATGGTATGGACCTTTTGGGCTAGTTCGTCATCCCAGAAGTCAGCTGCCAAAAGCCAGCAGTGGTACAATAAGGGGCAGGATGCCAGCAGGGAAGAGTGACAGAAAGGACAAGTAGTGGCACCAACAATAAAAGCACTTCAGGCATGTTTAGCAGAGGTCAGCTATGAAAGCACCCAGCTAATTAACCTAGCACCACCAGCAATATGCCAGATGGTTTCTGAGGAAAATCCTAACTGAAATGGGCCCCAGCACACATCTTCTACTAATTTTATGCAAGCCAGAATACTCATTGGATATCAGGTTTATGCAAGTAAGAATAATTGCCAGATCTTAGACGTGTATCTCTGGAGCATAATCAATATGTATCAACATCTACAAGGGTGCCAACAAGAAGTAGAACAAATGATGTATTTTGCTTTAAAAGAGAAATACATAGTAGTTGCAAGGGGAATGGCAGGGAACCCTTCCAGTTTTCTTTACTGTCCTCCCAGCTCCACATGCAACACAAGACAGCCCCAGTGCAAACAGCGTGTCGAGTGTATGTGGCCTCATCCTGCCAACAGCAGCGGTGCTCTTGCTGCAGGTAAGTGAAAGGGAAAAATGGGGCAGGGAAAAGAAGAGTAAGAGCCATAGCTACCACCTTCATCTCCAGGTTTGTTCACTGTCCACAGCAGTTCCTGTCAAACTCTTCCAGGCAGAAGCAGGTTGCCAGGTAAGATCTGTAGGAGGGGCCACCACGGGGAACGCATCCGTGCTGTGGCAGTTCTTCATGCTCCCATCTTCTTTTTAATCGAGCCTAGGAAAGAAATAAAGGGGAAGATGTTAGACAGTCACATCAGACCGATCAGAAACCACCCAACTGGGGGCTAAAGCCACCAGCTGGGACCACCCAGCAAGTCAACAGTGGCACAGAATCACCCAGAGCCTGCAGATGCTGCTGCCCCCACACCACAGGCAAGGGTGTCCTGGGTAAGACCAACAATCGAGCCACCAACACCTTTAAACATAACAAGTGTTTGAGTAAAACAGCACACAGAGCCTTATTTTGAAGGCAAAATCTGCTGGTGAAGACCTGCCGGTTGCAGAACTCCCCAGAGTCTAACACTAGGAGACAGGGTCAGGGAGAGCTGGTAAATGCCAAGACCAGGACAGAAGAAGTCATCCTCAGCACTGGAGTTCCGGGTCCCTAAGGAGATCTCAGCAACACAGACTGTATAAAAGAATGTGCAAAGCCCGTCTTGCGGATCCCTGTCCCACTGAACCATTAATAGCAAAACCCACCGCCTACACTGGCGCAGCAGAGCAGTGATGCCCTGCACATATCTGATGACCCTTGCTGGAAACACAAAAGAGCCTTTATAGAATTTATTTATCTAACCTCTCCCCTACTTCTAAAAGAAACTCAGTGTAACAGCAGCACGTGTCCTAAAATCCTCTTAAATAAGATATTAATCACAAGACTGTTTAGCAAGTGAGAGCACACGGTCTGCTCGAAAAAACACCGCCTTCCATAATTATCCTGCCCTGGGCAAGTTTCCAGTGTATGTGCATGGCCTGGCATATGTTTCACCCCTCAAGGCCAGCAGCTCAGCTTTCCACTCTCAGCAGGGAGCCCAAAGGCTCACAGCTTAAGGAGAGGTCCCAATATGCTGCCATCCCAAATTACTGCCAGCTTGAACCATCTGAGGACCCTAACCCACTGCAGCACGCCGTGGTGGGGCAGGGAAAAGTGAAGTTTCATCTTTACAAAGTTTGCGTGATGAGGAAAAGGAGGAAGATAGAAACAAAAAGGGAGCTAAAAAGCAAGAAAGGAGGTAGATAGAACAAAAAGAGGGGTGCTGGTGGGTGCGAAGCGACACCAGCGTGCAAGGCCTTACCACAAGCGCTGGGGTCCCACCACATCGGCCGGTGCAGGTTCTCACCGGGTGAGAAATAACGAAACTGAACTGACACTGCAGGGTTAGGTCAAAGGGGAAGAAAACAGAAAGAGCTGGCTGCGAGACCAAAAATTAATGTTCCTCACTTCTCCTGGCCACCAGTGTCACCTCTGCCTAACTGCACCTCCAAGAGGCTCCTCAGCCAGCCAGGGGTCAGCCACCACAGCCAGCCCCCCTTGGGCCAGGACGTACGGGCAGGCAGGCCAGAGGACAGCTGTAAGGCAGCAGAGGAAGGGCGATGAGTGATGACGAGCCCGAGCCCCAGCACATTGACGTGCCAGGCTAGAAAATCCCCAGCCCATCAGCTGAGCATCCCCTGGCCGCAGGCTGGGCTCACACCAGGCTCCGTGGTCTGCAGTAAGGGCATGTTTACGTTAGAGAAACCATGCAAAGAGGAGAGAAAGAGGGACACAGAGGGGCACAGGTGGTCAAGTCACACACACTAGGTGTCCAGTCGTGCAGCACTTCTTCTGGGACATCACTTTTCAAAATCTGTCCCTGACTCCCCCACTCCCTGTCAGAGTCTGCCTTCAAACGTGACTGGAAGTGGACACAGAGATGACACCAGAGACGTGCAGCTTCTGCCGTGGCAGCACCAGGCGCAGCTGCAGGGCTGTGAGAGGCACCATAGCCAAGCCAGGGATGGGGGAGCTGTTCAGCTTTCTGTCAGCTCCCCCCGAGAGGGCATGTTGCTCAGGAGAACTCACCAGCATCTCTGAAACAGAAGAGGATCAAGGGGACACGTGCCTCTCACCATAGCAAGATTGCCTGCTCAGGAGCACCTCTAACAGCCCAGCTCCTCCCCGATGTGCACAGAGCCCCTGCTGGGAGCCACCAGCTGCAAGATGGGCAGGCGTCCCCCCAGCAGAGCTCAGATCCTCAGCACTTGTCCTGCAAGCCACCATCAGGAAAATGATCAGGCTTCCTTGGCTTCTGGTCAAGCCAGAGCTTGACAAATTCAACACCACAGCGTTTCTACAGGACAAGGATTTGCACCATCAGGAGTAAGAGCAGCGAGTTACTGGAAGATACCTTGCAAAGGTATGGCCACGGCTAAGTAAGGACCCAAAAATCACCCCCTCATGCACAGCTCCATTGTAAAAATCATCATTGATTCTTCTCCCCTCCTCAGATAGAGGATCTGTATGGAAAGATACTGAGAGTGCCAAAGGTCTAGTACCAGCCCAGGTGAGTTTTTCTGCCTGAAGGGAATTAATTAATACCCTAGTAACATTCAGGCTCCAGTAATCAGAGATAGCAGGACCAGGAGGCAAGAGGAGGCAGCAAGCCTCTGCTCTCATTCAGCATCCTTCCTGCAGGCAGCCAGCAGAGACATAAGGCTTATCTTCTTTCCACGGGTGAGAAATTATTTCTCCTTCCCACCTTACCCGGCTGCAGCATAAACAAGTGCCTGACGGCTGCTTCGGCAGAAGAAAACATCCTGCTGTCTGTGTTCTTCTCAAAGAAACGTTATTTGTTTATTGCTTAATTGTTAATGTTGATTCATCCCAAAATTAGAAATCTTGCCACCACAACTCTCTTACAACATAATGTCTGTCAGGTTAATTATGGTTAAACAGAAAACCATTAAACCACTGCAGAGCAGCACACCATCCGGGAGTGCCCCCAGGCCGACCGGTGCAGCAGAGGCTCAGACCAGGGTGCCAGCATGGCCAGGAAGGCACCAATGCACACTGCCACGGCGTGTCCTGCCAGGGAGCTGGGACACAAACACTCACCACCACTAGTGGAGACAGCTGCACCCACCGCTCACCTCAGCCAGTTGAGGACACATGAGGAACGAAGGAACGTTGGTAGGAAAGGTCTACCTCATGCAGGAGAGTGGGATGTAAAGCTTCAACAGGGACTCAGCCAAGAACTGGAATGAGACGCTGAGGAGATCCAGACCAGGTCTGGTCAATGAAGAAGACTATGGCAAGAACCCGGAGGTGGCCTGGGAAAAAGCTGGCGAACAGTCAACAGCTGGAGCAGTTACTGCCTCCTGGGCCACTGACTGAGCTCACAGTTCCCCAGGTCACCAGTGGGAGCCAGTTAGCAAACCCTCCCCGCACAACCCATCAGTGAAACATCTTATCCTCACCACCGATGGTCTGTAGAGAGGACTTTTGTTGCTACCATCTGCTGATCACTCAAGTGGCTTAAGTCTGTGTGGTGGACTGAGGACCCCAGCCCCTGGCAGAACAGCTTTCTCTCCCTTCATATCACAAAACACCAAAAAAAACCCGCATTGTAATCCTGCACCTCATTTTGTCACAGCATAGTTCCTTCACACAGCAGAAGCACCCCCTGAATAACAGCATTGAATTAAGGTTCTGCCTGTTTGGTTTTTTCCATCAAGTTAAAAAAGAGTGTTGTAAATAAGGCACAAAGAAAGGCAAATCAAAGCTGCCAGAGAGAAGTGATTCCTGCCTTGCTCCTGTTAGAGCTGCTATGAAGCCAAACATCTTAAAATAGACTTTTCACATCCTGTATTGCCAGACC
Source organism: Thinocorus orbignyianus (assembly GCA_013400375.1). Classification (NCBI taxonomy): domain Eukaryota; kingdom Metazoa; phylum Chordata; class Aves; order Ciconiiformes; family Thinocoridae; genus Thinocorus; species Thinocorus orbignyianus. The sequence continues at coordinate 207,033 of VXBW01004687.1, forward strand.
CTTCCACAAGGTCAGACCCATGATCAAGTCTGCACATGGGCTGAGCTTTCAGCACCAGAACTGCATATCACGGACGTCAGAAATTATCAAGAGGAGTGAAGTTCTGGCAAACTCCCAAAGAGCACCTAACCTTGGCTTAGTACCCTATGCAGGCCTTGGTTCCCCATCCATCCAGTGATGCTTTCCAACAAGTGCATTGCAAACTGCAGATGCTCAGGTATTTATGAGGAACACTACTGAGAAGAATACTGGAGAACTGGATTTCTGTCTTTGAGACAGGGTTTAAGTGCACAAAGAGTAAAGCACAATCTCAAGCAGAAAAAAATAAAATAAAAGCCAAAACCAACCACAAATCACATTCGTTATGCAAAACGCGCAGGGCAACATCACACCGAGAAGAAGTTGTGAAACCATGCGATCAGAAGCTGTAGCGCACACGCAAGTCAAATTTGGACTGTGTAAGTAACTGAAACGCTATCCTGCTTTCTGCAAGCCTAGCTTTATGACCCTTTCCTGCTCCGTATTTAAGCTACTGAGGCCCAGACTGACAGCTTAACTACTCCACCAGGACACAATAATACTTGATAAACCTGCCTTTTCTACAATGCAAGCTGTTGCACCTAGGTATAATTTTCTGGCATAGTTGATGCTACTAGAATACACCTCTGCTACAAAATGAAACTTTCTTATAAATAAATCATCATTAAAAAAATAACATCAAAGGCATAAACATAGATTGAACTAGGGGAATTCCATGAGTTGCATTCACTTCGATGGGATGGAGTTTTGCTTGGGTTTGATGCCTTCAGCCCAACAAGCTACCGTAGACCCTTACTCAATTCAACTGCTTGACAGTACTGCAGGAGAAAGACTTTGGACACCAACCACTGCTGAAGCCAGAGAAGCAGAGGGCAGCAGTTTCCAGGGGAAATACAAACATCTCTGCACTTTCATCAACAACCCGTTCCCCTTTATTTCAGCAAATTCTAGGACAAGTCTAGTGTTACTACTGCAATTAATTCCAAGTACACACATAAATTGGGTAGCTTGTGCTTAGGCAGAAGAACTTTCTTCACCTCAGAGCAACAGGCTTTTGCAAACACTGGACAAATTCAACAGCACTGCAGAAGACACAGAAACCCAACCACCAGCTTTTCTGCAGAAGAGGGCCCCGGTGGCTAAGGAAAGAGGATTGAAGGCACTCAGGTGGTGCCTTCAGAAGGGATTTGATGTGATCACCACCACATGCGGCTGAGACCATGAAACCTCAACATCTGCTACTCAGGAATGGACTTACAGGAATTGAAAATCCAGTTACCGATTGAAATATAGGACATATGCCTGAGGAACAGCATGCCCAAACTGTGACATTATCAGGATACGTTAGCGAAGAAATCCCCTGCTATCGCAGCGCCTTCCCATGAACCGAGCTAGAAAACGGTTGTTAAAAGGCAAGTTCAAGCAAGACTTTCAGCTTGCACACTTCACCAGGACAGGGTGCAACACAGCAGTAAGAAGAACACAGCCAACACACACAACAGCCATGGCTCAAGCAGCAGCTACATCATGGCCAGGAAGAAAGACCACCTGTGAGAATTATGACCAAGCAAATCCTTTTCACCCAGCAGCAGCCTCACCCAGGCAATACCCCAGCAGGATCTTTTTTTCCACACCTACCAGCTTTGCAGAAGTTTCCCACCACTCTCCCCAGACAAGGTACTGCAAGCACGAACAACATTTCCATTTCAAACCCACCTCGTTTGAGATAAACTCTACTTCCTTGTTCCTCCTCCCAAAACCAGAGCTGAATAACTGCTCTTTTTCAGTAAGCAACACCAGAAGTAGCTTCTCCTCAGGCTTTTTTTAAGGGGGTAGTTTTGGCAGCTCATCTGCTTTGAGCCAGTCCACCCACTTCCTGACACAAACACACAGCTAATAGTTTCCTGGTAACCCGCTATAAAAACTTCATTAGAAATACTGATAATACCAACAGCTCAATTCAGTTTGGGGAAAAATAAGAAGTGTAACTACAGAGAATTCAGGCAGAATGGACCTCGCCATTTGTAGGGTTCAGGTTTTGGTTGTTTTTTGGTTTGGTTTGTTTGTTTCAATTCCAGAGGGTTTTTTTTTTCATGAAACCTAAGAGAAAGAAAGCAAAGGATGGGATGCTAGGGTGTGTGTGTGCTCAAAGATGCTTAAGGATCAGAGAGACCAAAAGCTCCCTAGGAGATGGCTGATTAGGAGATTATCTGGCAGGACCTGAGAAGAGTTAGAAGGAGCAATACTGGCAAGGGGAGAATGTTTCTTGGAGCGTATGGTTCGCCAGGCATCTGGCCAAGGGGAAGGGTGTGCAGTTTGGGTATTCTGATCATGCCTGCAAGGTGCTGTTTGGGCTGCCGATCTAAGAAACACTTTAAAATAATTGCAGGATTGTGACACACAGCATTAAAACGTGCAATAGCTTGTGGGGCAACCTCACATGGGGATAAGCAGGACAGGATTACCTTCTTGCCCAGCCCGAGTGTTTTTACTGTAGGAAAGCAGCCAGCAATGGAAAAAGCTAGTCACGAAAACCCCACAACCAGCATGGCCTACAGTCACCAAAATCCTGGCAGGAGAGCTTTGGCCAGAGATGGTGGCCAAGCTCTTCCACCATCACCATCCCACAGCCCCCCGGAACCAGCTGGCCAAGAATGGCACATGTTGGGGTTGCACGCTCAGGGGACGAGGGGGGCCAGCAACATGCCTGCAGTGGTTCCCTCTGATTACCATGAGCCCTGCGTGATGTTTAACCACACTCTAGGTTCGTTTTCTTCTAGATGACTGAGTTAGATCCGCGGGTGGATCTGCGCTCTTTGACTTGCTGTCCTCACCCAGCATAAAAATCTCAGCTCAGAGGTTGCAAAGGAATAGTGTAGGGAGAAAAGGCATTTCTGCAATACCTCAAAAACCAAAAGTCAGCCTTCCAGAGTGTTGTCTGCAGGGAGACAGATGGCAAAAATCAAGCCAAATTAGAGGCAGGCATGAATTTTTAAAGTATGAGTTAATATGCATTAATGACCTTGGTACACCCTCACATCTGTAGCTACGGTAAGCTTAAATTTCCTTCATTTCCACTCATTTCCAGCACAAACTAAACTAAATTTAATTAAAGAGTGTCCATGCTGAAACTTAACACTATTTCTGACATAAAAGTTTACAACTAACCCTTAATTAACCCTTCTGAATTTTTCTCCTTAGATTGCAAGTATATGATCATCTATCCATCTAATTACACAATCCATGAGTGTCTAATAAAATATTTATCCAATTGCCCTCGCATAATAATTAGGAAAACTTTTCAACCTTAGAACATGTAGTTCATTAAAACGTATTGGTGTTGTCCATCTGAAAGAGACGGGTGTCTTGCCAAAGTGATTTACAAAGTGATAAGAAGTTTCTATAATTGAGAGAGGAAAGGCAGAAGGCAGCTACGCCGCACTTGAAAATTAACTTGATTTTTGCCCCAGGTGCAGCCTTGAAGGAGTTCCCCTTGATTTTTAAAAACACACTTCTAACCACATTCGAAATCGCTGAGCCGCATCCACAGGACCTAAAATAATTCCAGTCCACACCCACGGTATGTTATAAAAGAATAAAATAAAAGACAGCAAGTAGTGACTGCTCTGAGAACCAGCAGATAAATCTAAATAAATCAAATCTAAATAAATTCCTTCCGTGCAGCTCTCCCATCTCGCTGCACTCTCCAGATCCCTGACAGAAAGCGTTCCGACTTGCTGCTGGCTGACACGGCAGTGGTAGACAGACACAACACATAGGGCCACTGCTCAAGTCTCCATCACCTTTTCAGACTCCTCAATCCACAGGTGAGTTACTCATTTTGCCAAGACAGCCGTTCTTTAAACACAGGCTAAATTAAATTTGAAGAGCCTGAAACAAGCAATGATCTCTCAGTTCCCACTCTGTATCGCGAGCAGAAAGCCTGACTAAACCCACCATGCAAGTCATTCTTGAGTTGAAGCGTCCTTCCAGCACTGCTCTTCCTTCTTCTCCAGCTGGCCACTCTCACATCTCAAAATACCCTTTCATGTGACAGGCACAAGCAATATTTATTTCTACAGCTCCCATTTTTGTCTTCAGGATTTCCCCTGCCTCCGACACTAAATCACATCCTTGGGACTATTTCCTTCAGCTCGGTTCCTGATTCCTTTAAACTCTGTTCCCCTAAAACCTGCCTCTGCAGCATTTGTTGGAGATAACTCATGGCATGTCACTTACTGGAAAGGAGGTTGCCCTCCAGGACTCCAGGACTCAGAGAGGCAAAAAGCAGAGTTACAGACTCCATAAAAAACAGACCATCAAGCTCTGGGAGGAATTCGTTAAGGCACAACTCGTCGCTCTTTCATGATCTTCCCAGAAACGCTCCACTCTTATATAAAAATGTAAACAAAACCAAAAAAAAAAGGTAGTTTGATCTCAACGATCATAATCTTGTACATCCAAATCTCTAATTTCCTTAAGGCCGCTTGCGAGCACAAACGACAGCAGGGCTACAGCCAGGTCACAGGGACAATCAAGAAACAATCCTGCCATTATCCATGCCCAGACCAAAGTGAAGTGTTTAAGTTACGCAGAACTATTCCTTGGGGGAAGGAGAATAACAATAAAATCCAACCAAAGAAAGAAACAGAACATCCCAACTCAGCTAACAAAGGACCATGCTCGAATTTTCAGTCTTGCTAGGTAATGCAACTCACAGAATGAAGGGATCTTCTCCGAGCAATCAGAGGAGATTATTTATTTATTTAAAATACAACCTAATTGCTTTCAAGATGCTCTGTGCCTGAGCCACTGTTCAAAAGACACAGGAAGCTCTACACTACCCCTCTGCCAGCAGCACTTCCTGAGAATTCTGTCTTACGACTTTAGAAAAAGAAAACCAAACCCAACTCATTATTCTGGTACTGAAAGTCAAGCGTTATTTCAAGATAAAAAGTGGCTTCTTTAGATTAGTCATCTGCAGGGGGGAACCATGACCGTGGATCTCTCTTAGTTCCCGGGAGATCTGTTTTAGAAAGTAGCTACCACTGCTGCAAGATTGCCGTGAAAATTTCCCTTGTCATCCCATCCCATTGGGTGTCAACAGCCTCTCCCCACAGGCTGGGACTCCGCTGGCACTCAGTCAGGCTGATTTCAACCCCTTTGATTTTCTAAATCGGCGAATGCTGTTTTACAAAGACACAAAGGGCAAGCTGTAACGCATATTAAAAAAATACTAATCACTGCTGTCAACAACTTCTATCTTTCTGCAAAATTTTACAGTCAAAAATGCAAACTGCTTCATCCATCACAAGCGGGAAGGGATGCAATATTTACGAGGGGAGCGTTAGCTTCTTTCCAGCTTCTCTCACCCCCAGGAATCCCAGACAGGAGGCCAGGCTCCACCACAAATGCTCCTGCCAACGCTACGGGAGCTGCTGAACCAAGATCAGTTCATGACGGACAGACAGACTGGCATCCTGTGCTGGATGCGTTTAGGTTCTCTTGACTCCTCCAGCAGCACAGAGGCAGATACCAGCAGGCAGCTCTGCTCAGTTGATTTTCAGTCGCTGCCAGAGGAAACATGCATCAGGAGCACACCAAAATGTCAACACAGACCTGCAAAGAGCTCTCTTCTGCCCGTACAGACAAACCCTTCCCAGGCAAAGGCATCTGGGGCACAGGAGTAAATGTGAAAAAGCAGAGGCCTCCCTGCCCTTCTGCGTTCTGTTGGCAAAGCAGGGATATTCTGTGCAATGTTTCTATTTCAAATAAAGACCTCACAAGCAGACCTTTATTGGGGCTATTATAGAAGAAGAAAAAGCAGGATGCTGTGTTGCAGCTTTCCGCGCAACCTTTGTTTGAGAACAGAGGTTGAGATAGCTGGTGAGCAACAGATCATGAGCAAATATTTAGGATCATCTGACGACCTGCTGGCCGAGCTGTAAGTTCAGAGACACCCCAAGCCAAGCACCCAAGTCAGAAATTCAGCAAGCAGCTTCCAGACGCTGCTGGGGGACTGGCAAATCCAAGCTAAGCAAAGGCACCACCTGGGACCCCACCAAGACAAAAAGCTAGACAGACCTCCTACATTGCACAGAGGAGCTTGGACATGCAGCCCTATTACTAGTTTTACAGATGAGCTTCTAATGGCTCAAGGGACCACATCTGATTTCATACCCAAGATCTGCAGGTGACCACACTGCCATAAACACACCTGAACAACCCCGGCACCAGTGAACACATCAAGAAGCATGCATGCAGTCTGCTGGTATGTGCTGGGAAGCACACACACACCTGTACATGCACTTCTCGTTGCTCCCCAGGGTTCTTCAGATGAAGGATCTGTCTTGCAGAGCTGAAATTGTAATAGGAGGTAGGAATGGGCTTAAGTCCGGCCTTAAAACAGCTAAGTGACTGCTTGTCAGACCCAGTTCTGGACCCTCTTTTTTATCATTGTTCAGCTTGTTACTCCAGGAATGAGAAGGGAAACCCACCTGCGAGTGGAACAAGGAGACATGCATTTGCATCCATGATATCAGTGAACCTCTGGGAGGGATTTTATGGAGGAAGCTTTGGGTTCACATCTCACTAAAGGCTGAGCTGCAGTGCACATTTGAGAGAGGCAACAAACCATAAGCAAGTGGCTCAACCATATAAGTTTTTCCAAGGTTTTTAATCACACAAGTGATTAGAGCATCTGATATCAATGATTCCTGCTACCTAGACATCTAAGAGCACTTTATACTGAAAGCATCTCATTTCATCTTCTAGATTTTTGGTTGGGTTTTTGTTGTTGTTTTTTTTTTTTTAAAAATCAGCACAATTATAAGTAAAAGAATGTTCAAAGGCACCACTCATATTTCACCCTTTATAGACAAGTCACCAGTCAAGCAGCACAGACTTCAAGCACATCTGAAGTCACCAGGAATTTCAGACAATCTCTACATAGGTTAAATGAAAACACTCTCTAAACACAAAGATCTCCAGTAGCTGGGCCACCTTGCGCTCAGAGACAAAGCCTGTCCCCAGCCAAGCAGTTGCAGTGGAAGCTGGAATATGTAGGTCAGCAATCTAAGAAGGGCTATGGTTAAGACAAAGTATCAGATTGATTCATAATGCTCTTTGATTGCTAATCCTGTGCAGAGTTGTGATTTACATCACACTAGCAAAATCCAAGGGCTGTGGAAAAGGTCCTTGAATTTTGCAAAAGATCATCAAAACGATTCTGTCAGATCTTTTACGGTGATTTTTGTGAATGTCAAGCCGAGAGCAGGAAAATGACATTTTCACTGAGGGCTGTCCACGCCGCTGAGCTTTCCTGTGGAAAGGGAAGAGGACAATGACTCTGCCACATCACATCTGCCCTTTCAAAAGCTCCCGATGCAACAGACCAAGCAGTTTGGAAAAGCACAGCAGGTGGAAGAACTTGAGTTCAAACATCTCCTCCACGCCTGCTAGCCTGAGAGGAAAGGGCAGCGCAACCTGACATGGATTTTGGCCAGCACCATTACCATCCTCTGCTTCCTCCAGCCTGCAGCAACACAAAAGCAGGGAGAGACAACCACGTCCCTGGTGCTGGTGGTGAAGATGCCCATGCGAGCAGCATCGTGCACACACTACCTTCAGCAAAGGGCTGCCCTTCAACGGGCCATCTATCCCCTGGCAGGAGCAGGCAGGGAAATAAGCCTCTGAATACACAGTAATCTGCTTCTGCAGCCCAGCTCCTCCTGCACCACGGTCTCAAGGACAGAGGTGAAGATACGAAACGTTACCAGCTGCGTCTGTTCATTAGACCACCCATGGCCACCTCATACGGGCACCTCTGATTCCCCCCGTGCATTTCCAGCTCCTGTGAGAGAGGACGCTGCTCACAATCCCTTCAAATCAAGACTTAAGTACTTGCCTACTTTGTTTTTCCCTAGAAAAACAAGGTCTCGGTGAACAGCAACGCACCTCTGCAAACACAAACCCGTGCACATGCAACGCACCAATGCAAACTGTTTGGTTTTAACTGAGTTACAGAGTATTTGCAAACAACCTGCTTATCGAAGTCTCTATCAGCAAATATTTGTTTGCAGAGGGATCAGGTAGAGAAGACCACGTCTCCCTCCAGTTTTCTGAGCTTTAACCTCGTATTTTCTGCCAGCAATAGACGCACAGACACCCAGCTGAGCACCACAGCCCCGCTGAGAAGGTGGCAGCTCATCACATGTGGTGTCCAGCTCTGCTTTCAGCCCAGCCACCGCTTCAGCTGGAGGCATGGGTTAAGGCAGGAGACCCCACCATACACCCACAAAGTTTACACTAAGCCACTGCTGCTGCCTATGAACGCAGCCCAAACCAGAGCTCCTTCCACGGTATTTTCCCTACCTAAGGGAAGTGAGTATAAAACAAAGGGAAGAAAACCAGATTTATCTGGAGCTGAGCTGCAGCCCTGCACAGCTGGCCTGTCCCCAGCACCCATGGTGGCTGCACCAGAGCTCCCCAGACACGCAGACCTTTGCACCACCCAGCCGCTCGGCTCTGCAGCACCATCACCTCCATCCATTAGCTAAACCAGAAGAAAACTGATGATTTGTCACAACTCAGTAAGTGCATCACCTCCAAAGCAGTGCCCTGAGCCAAGACAAGAAGATGGACTGCTTGGAGCAGAGGAGACCTGGAGATGGGGTGCCAGCCCTCGGAGGTCCCCATGCCAGCTGGGTCCAGCCCCCTCAAGCCCTCATCCTCCAGCAGCAAAAGCTGCAGCTAATAGGAGAAGTTTGCCTCATTAGACACTCTTGGCCTCTGTCCCAGGGGCCTTCTGGGGAAGATTTTTCCTGGGAATATTCTTCCTCCTGGGGAGCATTCAGCATCACTCACATCTGTATGAACTCCATAGTTACTCAAAGCTTCGCTTAAACCTTCCCTGACACAGCAACCCAGGCAAAAGGGCACAGTTATGAAGTGTGAGGGATATGTGCTAGTTACCTTATCTTGTCCCGGACCCCAGCAGATGAGGGCAGCTCTCCAAGATGCACAACCAAGGCCAAAAGAAGAGGTTTTATAGCAAAGGCTGAGGACAGAAAGCTGCCCCTTTCCCTCTCGGTAATACACTTCAGGTAAACCTGCCCCATGTCGCTGGGGTCTCCCTTCCCCAACTCCCCTCCGAGAGCATGAGGGTGGTACAGGCAAGTGTCACAGCACTCCCATATACATAAGATTATCCCAGACCAGCAAAATTATTCCACAATCCTTGGCGTAAGGAGTGTTATAAAATCCCATTAGGTTTTAGCTGCCAAGCTTTTAGGCAAGTGCAGCCCGGTGAGCGTGCCATTAAGGACGGAGTCACACATCGCAAGTTACATTCATTCCTCACCCATTAATAGGCAGCTCTGGTTTCTCGCTCCCTCACAGCCAAGAAAATCTCCCGCTACATCCAGCTGCCCCGCGATGGCACCTTTTCCCTCTCCGATATTTTTGTTTTGACACTGTCAGTGATTAGATCCAGTTGCAGCCAGCAGTGATGGAGCGGCAGCCCTTGCCATCCCTTTCGCCTTCCCGGCTCCCTCTGATTCTTGGAGGGGGCTCCTAAACACAGCGAAAGGAGGTTGACTCCAAATGATAACACCAGCGCGGAAAAAACACGTTAAACGTTATTTTACCTCTCTGTAAGCTATTAAAACCCAACTCCGAAATTACTTACAGCAGATATCCCTCGCTATAATCCGCGGGGACCGGTCCACGGCGGGACGGATGAGGGACACTGGGGTGAGGATGAGAAGCAGAGGAAGGGCTCGGGGGTACCGGGTACCTTCTCCCCCGCCGNTGGGGAGGAGGCAGCCCCGGAGCAGCAGCCCCCGAGCCTTCCCCCGGGGTGTCTGCTCACCCCCAGCGCCCTTCGCTGCCCACCTACCTCCGGGAAGCCATCCTACCCCTGTTATAAACACAGAGANCGGGGGAGGTGCCGCCGCCAGCCCGGCGGCCTCTGGCGGGGACGGGGAGAGCAGACCCCCAGCTCCCCCTCCCCGAGGCGGTGAGAGGCGCCGAGGGGGCTGGAGCCCGTCAAAAACTCAGGGTGGGTGCTCTACTGGGAAGGACCAGTCCGTTCAGAGCATGAGCATCATCATCATCATCCTCATCCTGGGGAGGAGGCAGCCCCGGAGCAGCAGCCCCCGAGCCTTCCCCCGGGGTGTCTGCTCACCCCCAGCGCCCTTCGCTGCCCACCTACCTCCGGGAAGCCATCCTACCCCTGTTATAAACACAGAGACCAGCTCCAGCAAAGCTGCCACCTATCTCTCTATTGCTACAGCCTTCTTGGGAATATACAAAGCGGATACATCAACACTTCATCAGCAACATCGCAGNGGGGAGGGGCGCGGGGTTCCGGGTTCCCTCCCCCCCCGCCGTTATGCGCTTCACCCCCGGCCCGGGTCGGGCTGCTGGCACCCAGCGGGGTCTCCGCAGTCCCGGCCCACCCCTCGGTGGGTCACTCACCGCCGCCGCTCGCTGGTTCGATCCCCGCCGCCGCCCGCCTTTGTTGCCGGCGCTCCCCCGCCCGGCGCGGCGCTGAGANCTGGCAGAAAGTTTCCCCGTCTCCCTGCAGGAACCTTTGAGTGGGAGCACCCAGCGCCCTTCGCTGCCCACCTACCTCCGGGAAGCCATCCTACCCCTGTTATAAACACAGAGACCAGCTCCAGCAAAGCTGCCACCTATCTCTCTATTGCTACAGCCTTCTTGGGAATATACAAAGCGGATACATCAACACTTCATCAGCAACATCGCAGGCAGCTTCCCCCAGGACCTCTGGCCCATGGCCCCATCGGGCCAGCCCTAGCACCCATGCCAGTGGTGTAGGAGATGTGCCCAGCAGAAAGTGGGGCTCACACCGACTTTCTGGTCCAGCCTCTTTTATTTCTCGGTGAAACATACAAGCACGAGCAAGGATCACTGCGTGCAAATACATTTTGCCAAGTTACGTACTAATGAGGCTCCAGGCAAGCTATAGTGATTATTGTTATCATAAAAGCTCAAACACTGGAATGGGAGAGAACCTGGCCATGCAAGCCAAAACAAGGGTCCTGCTTAAATCAGCACCATTCCCCACTGGGAGGCGATGGGGGCTGCAGGACACCCTACACTGTACCTGGCAGCTGCCCTTCAACTGCTCGGCTGCAAAGAGCAAGCAAACTGTTTCTGGGGTGTACCCGTGTTTTTCCACCTTGAAAGGAGTCAGCTTCTGGTTTGGGGTCGTATCCTACAAGTCTGTGTCCAAACCCAGCATCTCACTGTCATTACTCCCAGCTCGGCAGCAGGTGATGTTCTCCTGCACGTGAACCTCTCCACTCCCACCGGAGTAAAGTCTTCCCAAGGGCTCTCCGTCATCAGAGGAGATGAGACATCTGCAAGGACACAGAAAGTATTTTGAAATAACCCCCCAAAAGATAAGAAATAACCAACAGCACCCTTGCAGAATGCGAGTTCTCATTGCAACACCGTGCTCTCCCCAGGTGCTCCCACGGTACCAGCCTGAGCCAGGCGCTGGGGGGAGAGCCGAGGGGGCTGGCACAGCTCCCCTGTGCCATGCAGCCGGCTGCTGGTGCCTCTCTGTGGCTGCAGGGGGTCTGAATAGGGGGCTCCCCGCAAGCAGTTTGCTGCCCTGATGAGGGAGGCCAAGCCTGGGGTATGGGGCTGAGGTTTCTGGCACTTCATGCCTTTTGGGACTTTTGGCTGAGAGCACCGACACCGGGGCTGGGGTTTCACAGCAGGCGGACACTTTCCACAGGCAAAATGGGGAAGTCCCAGCATTTAGAAGGTGCTCTACCTTACACGCACGCTGAGCCCCAAGGCAGATGAATTCTGACAGCTCTTTTGAGTAGGGACATAAGTGAGAAGGGCAGCTGGCCAGCCCACATTTACCACTAATTGTGGTGTGTTTGTGTGGATGTTTGCTCAGAAAGGTCTTAGCCTGGGCTGAGATCCTTCACGGAGCATCTTCCCAGCCCTTTTGTGCTTAGATTGCGCGGAGGCAGGTACCTGTTGTCGGTGTAAAGGCCTCCTGCCCTCCCCCTGGGGGGGCCCAGGTCAGTCACACACCGGCTCACTTTCTGCCTCTGCTTCTACCCACTCACCTCTTGCTGAAGTGCCCTTCTCGCTGGTCCTCAGCTCCATCTCAGATTCCCCTTGTGTAGCTCTGCTTGCAGGAAGGAGCATAACTGAACAAGTTCACCTGCCTGGACAGTACAGAAATCCCCAAACCACTGTAAGCACACTCCCTCCTTGCCTCCTGACACTGTTCATCCCTCCACTCTTTCTGTACCAGGGTTTCAGACCCTGACAGCGCCTGAAGAAGGACCACCCGTGGTGGAGGGAAACCTTCCCCTACCTTTGGAAACTCTTACAAAACCTGCAGAAAGCAGTCTTTGCTGAAGCCCAGGAGCCTCTGCAGGGAGAACCTCACCCACTTGCCTTGCGATGCCCCTGGGCATGCAGCAGAGGAGACCACAGGGGGAGAGAGGGAGAGCATCCAAATTCCAGAGGGATATGCTGAGCTGTGCAAGCTTTTTCAGGCTCATGACTCCTACCTTCCAGCAGTGCTTCTTTCTGGGGAACAAAGCCTACGTCAGCGTCTTCGACCAAGTCATTTTTTCCTATGCTGCAGAAGAACAAGCAGTTACAGGGTAAGCACGGGGAGTCACAGTCACCCTTCTCCATTTGTCACTAAATAGATGGCAACCTTGAAAGATGAACAGCATTAAAAAAAAATAAAAATTGGAGTTTGTCCTAGCATACTCTTATTCTGTCCCAGGCATGTCCCAGTCCAGTTCAGGGACTCTGGTACCATTCCCAGCATCGGCAGCTGCCGCCGCACATCCCAGTGTTACTGGGATGCACTTTCCAGTGCCCTTGGTGGCTTTAGGAGGAAGCAGGTAGGTGTGCAGGCTGCTGGCTGACAGCTTTGCCCCAAGGCTATGTTCATGCGACTTCTAAGTTCTGGCTGTCTCAGCAGGGAGGGGGCACACTTACCTGTGCATCGCTGGAAACATCAAAGAGGAGCACTCAGCTGCTCAGTCAAGTGATTAATATTTATACTCTATGCCTGCTAATATTAGAAGTTCAGGAACAATGGATAATGCTTTCATGGGGCTGTTAAAAGGAATCTTGTCAAAGACTTCTTTACTCAGAGGCCTGTAAAGGTGGGATGGAGTGGCTTTTGCATGAAAAAAATATTTTGTCACGTCTTCGATTCCTTAACTCTCTGATTAAAGCTTTAATATCTTTATGGCAATAAGTTGCCACCTCCTCAGTTGCCTAACCTGGCTTTCTTTGCATCGCAGGCAAACCATACACGCGGGGCAGACCAGTTGCACAGAAGTCCCACTGCACACGGGACACACATGAATACCCCCACCCCGTGCAACAGCAGTTTTCTCCTGAAGCTTCTCGCTTCAGCACAGTGAAATGAACTAAAAAAATAAAATAAAATGAAGTTAAGAAGAACCCCAAAATCCACATTAGGGATCCTTACTGCCTAACGCTGCATTTTTGACAGAGGTTTGTGTAACCTGGTCTTAAAACCATCTGTTGATGGAGATGCTCCAACCTGTATCTTTTTGAGGGCTCATTTAGCCTGTAGTTGGAAAGTTTCTCTCAGTATCTTTTAAAAAATCTAAGTTACTGTAATTTTTCCCTGACCTCCAGTGGGAGAAAGATTTACTGCCTTTATTCTCTGATAGTCTTTTATATACTTAAAGGCTTAACTGGTCTTCCTGGTCTTCCTTTCTCTGGATTGACCAATGCCAGTTTGTTCAGTCTGCCCTCATAGGTCATCTTTCCAAGTTCCCTGGTCCTTCCTGCTCCCATCTCAGTTTTTTCTCCAGTCAGGTGTTACCTGTGGTGTCTGCCCTGAAGCCTGCCCTGCCCTGAGCAGAGGGAAAGGTTGCCTGGTGTCATGCACATGCACTTCTCTCTGTATTGTCCCCTTCAATACATTCCATATTGTACCCTCTTCTCCCAGAGGAGTGTAGTTACCGGCTCACGTTCAGCAGGCGCACACTGGGCTGGCCAAGGCTTCTTCTGTGAAACCAGTGCCCGGTCAGCCCCCTCCTCAGAGAAAGGCATGGGGCAGAATGAAGCACCATGCCACTCAGCCCCCTTGGTCTCCCAGGCACATGCCTCCTCCCAGCCTCTTCAGGATCCTGAATTCTTGCACAGGCAGGATGAGTCTTGTTTTCTGAACTCCCGTGGGTGCGCTTTCCAGGCAAAAGTGAAGAAAAACAAGAGTTAGGCCATGGTGTTTCATCCCTTGGCCAGCTCCAGACAGCGTCCTGGGGCTGAGCAAATCTACCCGAGCCCATGAATCATTATGCTTGGGTTGTATTTCTCTCTTCTTAGCGTTGGGATACAACACTTTTAACTGTTAGAGTAGACTCCAGCCAGCAACAGCAATGAGAAGAGAGGATGTCTAATCCCTGCTGGCACACACACAGCATGTGCACACAGCAACAATTAGGCAGGTTCAATTGTCTCCGATTGCAGTTGCAGACATTACAAATGCAAGTCCACACACAGCCTGAGCTAAAAAAAAAAGGTGGATCCTTTCTTTTGGTTGCTTTTTTTTGTTTTGCTTTGGTTTGTTTTCTGGAAAATTCTGTGTCACTGAGTTGCCATGGATGGAAGGAAGCAAAATCTCACTGAGAGCCAGGACTGTGCTTGGGAATAGGTTAGCACAAATCCCGTGGCAGAAGTGCCACATTTCTTTCTCCAGTGTCTATCTATACAGGTAGAGATTTCAGGATGGTATAGCCGCCTGTGAACTCACATCTTTCTTTCATCTGTCAGAGAAGGGAGAGGGAGCTGGATCCCAAGCCGGGACATAGGTGATGGGGAACACACCCCAGCTCAGCTGCCTGCCGTGGGGAACGATCCAGTTTGCTTCCCTGTGGGGCAGAAGGAGTCAAAGCACAGGGGAAAGGTATCAGTTTAAATACCCAGATTGTATTAAAGGCAGCATTCACTCTTCCCTCTGACCAGACACTGAGTTTTACTGGGATCTAGCAGGGTGCTGGATTTACTGCAAGATCCAACCCCTAATAAATGGTATGAGCAAAACCCAGCGTGGCAGGTCACAGGAGTTGGGGTTTTTTTTCTCAGATGTGGTTATGGTCAGGGTGACTGACCACATATGTCCTCTGCCACAGGGGCCCCATACCATGCCCTGGGCACAGCACAACCCCATGTATAGTGTTTTATAATCTCACTGGGCTGTGATTATGATTTTCCATCAATCCCGTAGGCACAGCAGTAGGGTGGAGCGGAGTTTGCACAGACTCAGGTGTCCCAGCCCCGCTCACTACCAACCTTCTCCCAGACTGGCACAGAAGGAGGTTGTTCCAAAGCCAGATCATGATGCACAGCAACAGGCAGATGAGAAAAATCACACCACTCCCTTTGCTGTTATGTTCCAGCCAAGCTAAAAATAGTGACTACCCAACTGCAAGTAGCATTTTCTTTGTTTTCTTCACACAGGAGAGAAGGTTCAAGTCTGAACAATTAACAGCTGGAATGATTCCTGCAATTGGCACCCTAACACAGTTATGCACACGGCTAATGTCTTTCAGCTTCTTGCAAGCGTAAAATGGGGAAGAAAACGACATCAAGCATTATTCAGGTAAGAGAGGAATTCATATACTGTAAAGCTTAGCAGAACCAGATTATGTGAATGACTTTGATCCCATCCTCTACCCCCCACCTCAATTTATTGATTGTGTTAAAAAAAAAAGAAAAAAAAAGGAAATGGTAAGTTAACCTTTCTAACTCTGAAAAAAAGAAACTCCTTTTCTGCAGGAAAGTATCACACAGGCTACACAACCTCAGCAGGGGAACCTGAGGTCCTTGCTATTGCTACAGAACCTGCTGTCCTCTAAAAACCAGTTTAAGTTCATAATTCAGCTGAAACATCTTTACATTACCCCTTAAACATCTAAAGCAATATCATAATTCCGGAAGAAAGTCCAGTCCCACCGACACTACAAGCCATGAACCTACCAAGGTAACAGCAGGAGGTAACTGGGGTTTCCCATGCGTAACAGTTACGAGCAGAAAGGGACAGGGGAGGACTGGCAATTTTTCACAAACTCATTTCCCAGAGGTGAAGCCTGCCACAGCCCCATCAGTGCTGTGGAGGAGGAAGACGTCTTCCTTGGGTCACAGCCAACAGTCTGGGAGGTCAAAGATGAGCAAAGGGAATTTCCTTGTCCAGAAGCGGCATTCCCCAGCCCAGTCTCATGGGCAAGAGACTCCTCCTTGCAGAACACTATTTTATTTCTCAGGGATGCTTGTTTTTTCAGGCTAGCAGAAGAGTGCAGCTGCCTGCAGCCGCTACATGGTCGGTATTTGTTCTTTTGGGTCTTTAAAGATTTGCTGCCCGTAGAAGAGCTGCCCTTCACTCTGCAGACATGGGGATGCAGCTGTCGCACCTGAGATATGACAACATCAGCAGTCCCCAGCTGTCATGCACCTCACTCAAAAGAGAGAGGAAGCTATTATTTTACCTGAAGAAAACATATTATTTGACAGCATTCAATAAGTTTGATGGAATTTAACAAAGTTTAACAGGGGTTTACCAAGGTTCACTAAGTTGATGACAAGGTTCACCTTATTAATTACTGCATGGAAGAAACATACAAGGGAGAACTGAATTAGAATCGAGTTAGAGTGGTTCACACAAAGACCAGAGACACAAAGGGTAAGGAAGACCCTGCCATTGAGTCACGAGGTTCAGAGTGGATCCCCTTGCTTTCTAAACGCTTGATGGAGCCTAGGTGCTGCTAGGTCCAATCTTAGTCTTAGACTTGGACAACAGCTTATATCTGATGGCATTGTCTATGCAAAGCTTATAATAATTAATATTGAATAGCTACATGGATTACCAATGTTTCATTAGCATTAATTCAGCGTGTCATCAGTCACTTGCCGAGGATCTGTGGCAAGTCAGGGATCTCTCGCCTTGGGCAAGGAAGGATCTCTTAGTCTCAGGTAGGGAACTCAAACCTTGAGAGGTGTCCCTGCTCCAGGGGAGGCTCACCAGGCATGCAGCCTGGCTGCAATTTAGGGAGAGCTCAGACTGGGCCCATCCTGATGGAAATATTTACAGAGTGAAGTAGCTGCTGCTGGTCAATAGCACAGATGAGGCTGGCCTGCCTGCCCAGCCCTCAGCTTGCTTCTGTGCAAAATCAACCCAAATCTGACTGAATTTACATTGGAGCAAGTGAAGAGCTTCCAGAGGCTCTGGGTTTCTTAGCATTTGGGTTTGTGGTTTGGTTTTATGTTGATTTTTTTTGGTTGGTTGGTTTATTTAAGGTTTTTTGGAGGAAGGCAACAGTCTTCCCCATGAAGCTGAATTGCACAGCCCTGAAGTAGTAACACACCAAACCCCGCTCCTCTTCAATCTGTACTGTAAACCATCACGGGTCAAAGATAAAAAAGCACATCAGGGCAGCGTGACCATGTCAGAAGTTTTGCAGGGTCTTTTTTTTCTTTTCCAGAGGAACATTCTGAGCCAGAAGCCGGTTTACAGGCGAGTTCTAATTTTGTTCTCTTGTTCCCCCCCCCATGAAATACAAACAAACCACATGGCTGAAAAATCAAATGAGCTTAGTCTGGGCCTGGCTGAGTCATCCTGTTTGATTGTCAGTCTATAGTAATTAGGCTGTGTGCACTAAACTGTTTCATTACAAGGCACTCCAGAGTCAGACCCCTGAAAAAAATATTAAAATCAGACACTTCAGCCATTCCTGTCAGCACCCGCCATTAGTGATAACATAACGTTTTAATGAAAAACAAGAACTCCAACATGGAAACCACTCAATTTGAAGTGTTTTTCTTGACGTAATCCAATAGGAATATTTTTCTTAACTCTATTAGGAAAAAAACAAAATAGAACATCCAGAAAAAAACACCTTAGTTAACTGAAACATAAATTCAACAAAACATTTTCTTTCAAGTGGTTCTCATCAGGATATACAATTCCCCAACACTCCTGGACAAATGCAAGGGGGCTCCTTGAGCATCCTCCTATAGAGGAGATTTTTTCCAGCCCAGAATGAAAAACAGTGGATCCAGTGTAGCTACTTCATGCTCTCCCTGGTGTATATATGTGCAAATTAGGAACTTATCCGAGTTGAACTCAATGGAGTAAATCTGAGAAACCTTTAAAGATACATCAATTTCAACACGCACTGAACAGAGTGACCTCAGCAGAAAACACCATTTCCAGGTTCATCTGGTCTGCAGAGTGGTGCTATACCCAGCATGAGATCACAGTATAGGGGAGGAGTGCTTTGGGTTGGGCAAGAGATTTTGGCTCTGCTTACCCGAAGGCATCACCTCTCCCACTTCCTCATCCACAGCAAAGAGAGCCAGCCACGAGGGGCCTTTCACAGCCTTCCATTCTTCTGCAGGGTCTTCACGTGCCGATTGATTGAGTTGCGTGACTCCCTACAGCAGGACTGAAATTAAAGGATGTATTAGACAAGTCTTCAGAATAAGAAATCATTGCTTACCTTCCTTTTCAGTGAACTCACAGCAAGCCAACTGACTTGTTGTCAAAAGCTGACCAAGAGGTCTCTCATGCTTTTGCAAACCCTATGTTACCATGCAAACCTTTCTTTCATAAATTCAAAGCACTGTTCTGGATTTAATTGGAAGTGTAAAATTTCTTCCTGAAGTAATCAGCTACACGATGTGGTGCAATGCTGCACTGGAAGGGGTATGGCTCTTCCAATGTCCCTAGGAGGGTGGCAGCAGGATGTTTTTACCACATGTCATTCCCATTAAAAGTTATCCATTTCCCCTTGGTTCTCCTGGGTATAGTTTAATTATTGGATGTGTACCTGCATCCTTAACATGTTTTACACCTTGAGATCCTGATCTGAGCTGCAAGCTAGATAACTGCATTTTCAAGCTGCAAATGTGGAAGTTCATAGACAAATTTTACAGCCCTTAAGCATGTTGATCCACACTCATGAGCGTGAGAAGTTTGGCCACGGTCCCAGCAAGGTGTTGCTCAACACAGCAACACGCCACAGATTCTGCATTTTTAAGATTTCCAGAGAACTGGTGGGGTAGTGAAAGGTCTTGAGTCTCTCCTTTTGTGATAGTTCCTCAGAAACTTAAATTTCCTCCTTTCTGATTCTGGAGCTTGCCTTTCAGGCGATTTTAAGATCTACAAATAAAATTCTTGCACATTCAGTATTGATGTTGGTTTCCTCAAGAGGTGCAAGAAGGTTGTTGTAAGGTGTTGTAAGGGTGTTGGAAATGCTGATTACAGCCTGCCCTGTGTCTATGCTACACTTAAGATGACAGGTACTTCGAATCCTCAGCTGAGAAAGTACAGTAGGGAAGGCAAAGTATCCAACAGGACCTGACTATCTGGCATGCTGACTTTTTAATCCAAAACAGGATTAAAAAGAGCTCACACATTGCCTGGAAAGGCACTTTCCAAGGATGCTGATGCTCGTGGCACTTGGCTGCACTTGTAGCATCAAAGCAAAATTTACTCCGAATCAGCCCCAGTGTGACAAACTGGGGACTGGGACTGAGACCATGCTCACCCCGAGCCCTGCAACCTTGTGATTTCATAAAATATCTGGAATTTTGTTCTACTAGAAGCACAGAATGGAGGTTGTCAGGACAGCTTGCCAGTCCATTACTGCAATTTAACATCAGGATGTACTTTTGGGGGGCTGATTTCCGAAATACTCCAAAGGAAGAAAGAAATTCTGTTATCACTCCAGTGACCAGCAGCCACAGAAATCCTGTATCTCTGGCACGCAGCTATGTTTGCTGCCCTAGCCCAGTCGTAGGAAACAAATCTAAGCACACAAACACCTTCCAAGCCACCGGTACCCACCTCTCCTGCAGGGTTCATTGCCTGCATGGTACCAATTAAGAGCACAAGACAAACAGCAGTGGATTTACACAAGGCAATAGCATCCCCCAAGTCAATGGCTGTTCCTTTTCAGCCTCTCCCAGCAGCAGCAGGGAATGTTTGCCTCGATGCCGTTTTGACATTGCAGCATCACCAGCCAATTTGGGTCTGGCACTTCCCTGACTGATGCTGCAGGAGCAGCCAGACCCTGCTGTTCTCTTACACCAGCAAGAACAGGCTTTTCTCTGCTGCAAGGGCCTGCTTTTCCTGCCCACCACTCCCAGAAAATTTCCCAGCATCACCTCTTACATGACAAGGATAATCAAAGTTTTCTCTCTTCAGAATTCACAGCATGCATGCTGGTTTAGAGAAATAGCAGTCCTTCACCATGCTTACGATGGACTCAATTATGTGACTGTTGGGTTTCTCAGAAAAAAAAAAATGGAAGAGAGAAGGTGACAAAAACAGAAAAAAAAAAGAAAATAAAAAGAAGAGCAGCACATCCAGACAGATTTTTAATCCCCTTGTCAGAAGTATGTCTCCCCTAACACCGTACAATTAGTGCTGCACAAACCTAGCAGATACCCAGCGCTTCCCTCTGAGGCACCAGCAGGTTATCTAGACAAGGTAAACAACATAAAATACTTGAAATTTAGGTTATGCTGGCCAGGATCCAAAGAAAACTTTCCCTCTTCCCATCACCCTGCAAACCACAGGCTGACAGCCAGGCTGCCCGTGCTTCAGTCCTCCCACATCCCTGCATGCTTCCCTTCTTCCAAAAGGAGGGGAGGGAATGCCACAGGAGTGAAGTGATGAAGGATCAGCTGCAGCCAGGTTGCCCTGGCACCAGGAGGGACCATTCCGCATGCTGGTACAGGAGGATTCAAGGTGCAGAGGAGAGCTGCTGAATGCTGTTGATGGCAAACCCTGCTCTGCAGGACAAGCACTAGCACCAGAGCACTGAAGGGAAAATACAGTATGCCTAAAAGTACTGGAACAACTCCACAGCCCACTTGAAAGCGTGCAGCTGAGGCAAGAGATAAGTGATGTTTGTGGTGCTGAAGGAAAACATATAGGGGGTTCTTCTCTGGCCTTGGAATCTCAGATAAACAAGGAGTCAGGACAAACAAAGATGTCACTGGTTTATAATATATACGCAGGAATTTCCAGGAAATTATTTATACCAGCTCTGGTGCATTTGCCAGTGTAAAAATATAATCACAAGAAAAAAATTTGGGACACAGCCCTCCTGCCTCCTAAGCATGGCTGGCCTGAGCCATTTGCTCTAGTTTGCTTTAGAAACTTTTTAAGTGCGGGTCTGCAGATGCCTCCCAAGCATTCACACAGCATCTTCTTAGCTGGTGGCCTCTCTCTACTGTTGAGCACAGTGCTCAAGAAACTCAAGTACAACTTTCAAGTTAGTATTGAGACACAGGAGAAACAAAGTCCCAGTTATTCTGCTAGCATGGCAGGAAAGCAGAGCGCTGGTGTGATCAGTTAGGGTGCAAACTACCTTCACAAGGAGGTCTTTCTAAGCTCCCTTATTTACAGCTGGTGTGGAGTAAGCTGCTAGTGATTATCTGTTCAAACTGCCTTGGTATAAAGAGGTCTTCCACCCGCAGCCTCGACTGTCCTTGGTCACAGGGGCTTGCATTCAAAGCACAACCTGCTTGCCCCCCACCTGACTTTAGCTGCACAGCACAACTACGTGTTCGCAGGTGGCCATGCCTGCAAAGCCATTGCATACCTTGGTTTGAAGTGACAGCCCCTTTGCCCTTCGTCCCCTCCCTGGCAGCTGCCAGCTCAGCTGTGCCAGACCCACCGCAGGGCAGGGTGAGGAGTCCTTCTCAGCATCGACACCTTGTGTTGGACACCTAGCATCCTCCTCAGCAGCTCCCATGCAGAGAGGATGCACCTCTTCATTCAGAGGAGGAACCACCTGATACAGAAGGCTTAAACACGTCATTGGGAAAAGGAAAACAAAAAAATAAATAAAGAAAAAAATATCAAAGAAAGATGACAGCTCCTTTTGGCATTGACTTAAAACTATCACCTCCTTTCCAACTCCCTGGGCATTGCAGCAGCTTCCCACCCTGCACATTCGTGGTTGTAATTAGCACACTAGGAGCACCAGGTGATTGCTGCTGCTTTCACTGTAATCCCTCTTGGAAACCAGAAGAGGGAACTTTCTAAAGCCGAGGAGAATGGCAAAGATCTTCCATTCCCTGCTTGTTTCCTAACCCGCTTCACTGTCCAGCCACTGAAGCATCAGAGGAACTTCACCCTGTTCTTGAAACAGTCTCTGTCTCACCCTCTGCTTTCTGCAAGGCCAGCCCAAATTACTTTAATTTTAATTTTTCATAGTGTTGACAAGAACCCTACTCCTCTCCCCTCATTTAGACATGTAGGATCATCTTTCTTCACAGTTGCTGTACCTGTTTTCTTTCACCACTTTTTTGGTACTGCCAGCCTGGCCCATGCTTTCTTGATATATTTTATTTTTAATGCCATGTTGATATTTGTCTTTCATGCATTTAACACCTTAATTGTACCTATAGGTATTACAACAGCCTTCTCCTCTCTCTTTTATCATGTTGCCCACTTCTTCTAACAAGAGACACTTCAGTCTCAGGGCCCACAGACTTGCAAGGTGCCTCTCTCCTATCTCTGACACTTGCTTTTTTCCTCTACTATCTGCACTTGCTCACCGTTAGCTTCTCAACCACTTGTGGCACAATCCTATCTCTATGTCACACAACTTTTCTGCATGTTGTTTGTGTGCCTTCAGCTGTGCACATGGCTTTCTGAAGCACTGCTGTAGGCCTCCCTTGCCTGAGCAGCACCTCTTGCCCACGCTTTCCCAGACAGGTTGGCTTCGCTGCTTGCTCCTGGCCCATTTCAACCTCAGAATGGCCCCGTTTCCACGTAGGCATGGGCAAAAATCACTGCCACAAAGCCTTCCTCAATGACATAAGCAAAACCCCACACCAGTGTGATAGTGGTGACTCTAGTGTGGTGCTCCATAATGGCCAGCTCAGGAGCTCAGCATCCTCCGAGCTCCTTCCCTCTCCCTGCTTCCCAAAGTTTTGCACCCAATGCAGAGGTGTGCAGGCTTCAGGCTTCAAGCTCCTAAGAGACTTGTGTGGAGACAGCATCAATACAGGGAAGGAGATTGGACCGGTCCAGTGGCAGCCTTCAGCATCCACACTTGTTATCCCTGCAAGATCTGCACAACAGTTCATCCTGAGTTAGGAGGCTGCCATTGACAGAGGATCTCCTGCCATTGCGGGTGGCAAAAGTCCGAAAGGAGGAGGGAAGAGAGCAGTGATGTGGATCCAAGTGCTGCAGGAGGTATCAGACTATGCAATACTCCCAGCGCTGAGAAGTTACTCCCCACCAACCCTCCTGGCATGTCTGCATGAACTCAGGACCACCATAATGAGATTTCCACTCAAAAGGTAGCTCTCTGACCAACTTTCTAATTAGAAGAGAGGGGAGGAAGATCTGCCCTTGACAGCTGCCTGGCTCAGAGTACAGGGAACACAGCCCTCCCTTTTCCTGTGCCCTCCACCACCTTTATTTGCTTAGAAATCAGCCAGACTAGAGGAGAAGAAAACATGCATGCTTATGAACAATTAACAAGAGAAGAGCTCAGACAAGGCTGGCTACTCCAGTCCTCAACAGTATCCTTTAGGGTGTCCTTCCACCCGTGGGGCCTGCAGACCCACTGCAGTGGCTGTCTGTCCTTCTGGGTGCACAACACCCGCTCCCTTGATGCCGGCACATGGAGGTGTGCTGGCCCCAGCCCAGGCTCTGTCCCTCGACATCACGGTAACTGTCCTCTCCACCTGTTCTGGAGCTTTATCCTTCCATCTGTTGCTGTACAGACACCAACTGCAAATCCACAGACGCCACCGCTCTTGGAGCTATCCCTGATCCCCCATCACCCACATCTCCTGCATCTCTTCTTTTCCAAGATGCAACTTCAAAATAGGATGTGACCTGAGAGCTGCTTACATTAGGGCGTGTGAAGGGGAAGCAGTGAAATGAGAAAAGATCTCAAGGAAATGAGGTTCACAAGATGATTTCTGCATTACCCACAATAAGACAGGAAGCAGAAGACTCACTATTAGATAAGAACACTAGATAAACATAGCCAAGTGAGCTGTAAAAACAGATGTAGCCTTTTACTGCTTCCTGTTTCAGGGTGACAGGGTGCATCCCTGCCGTCTCTGCCAGGAGACTCGGGCCCCAGTTTGGGGTAGGGAGGCTGGCAAAGACAAAGGTCACCAGGGGGAAGAAGTCTGGTGAGAAGGCTTTGCCACGCACCGGTGGGGTGAACACCAGAGCCCCCTGGCCCATGTCCTCCAAGGGAGCCTTGACAGCACCTGCCCTGAAAGCAGCCCTCAAGCTTTTCTCAAGTCACCTTTGAATGCGTTGGCCAAATGCCACCTGCAGCCGTTGGCCTTATTCTCTCACGCGTGAGTGTTTACTCACAGGAACCCAGTGAAAGGGCCAGGGTCAGCAGAGACCCACACACAGGGATTTAGATAAGGGGGCTGTTGTTTGCAGCCCCATCTGCCAGGGGTTTGGCTTGCAAATGGTGGAAGGCTCCAGCTGAAAGGTGGTTCGGGTTTAGAGCAGCTGTTGTTATTTTAGCCCAAGAGCAACAGGCAAATCTTTCCCTCTGTAATACTAACGACTCATCCTAATCCCATTGCAGTCCTTCCTGGTGACTGTGATGCTGCCCCGTGCCAGAGGTGCAGAAGATGGAAGCAGGTAGGAAAAGCAAAGGTGGTAGGTGCAGAATGTGGAAGAGAGTAGCTACAAGATCTAATCTACCTCAGCCTCCCCAAAAGACTTGTGACAGCTGGAAAAGATTCAGCTTTTCAAGGAGGCAGATGGAACCTGAGAGGGAAGATGAATAAAAGCCACATTGTTTATTTAATAGGTCTAAATCAGAGGCAGTAGGTCTGTTAAGTGGAGACCAGTCAGCAGGTTACCAAACTGTGCTACATGGATTTTAAAGATATCACTTTCATAGATTAAATTACACTTTTAAAATGTTGGATTTCAGAGAAACAAAAGGGGCAAGAAACCTGCACAGAAGCTTTTATATACAGCGCAGAGACAGCCAAATTAAATGTGCTCTTCTGGAGGACAGGGGAAGCTTTTGCTCAGGTTTTAGCGGGCCTGGAAACTTAAAAGGAAGGAAGAGATTGCCATAATGTTCCTCCTTGAACACAGAATGCCACAGCTGGAACAGGGCAGGATCCACAGCACGTGGATGAGAGGGGCTGCAAAGCAGGGTAGGAAAGCGGAGCGGTGTCACAGCAGGCCAGCATGGAAACCACAGAAACAGGCTGAAAGAGGGCATAAATAGGTCTGAGGAAATGTTTCTTGCAAAATCTACCCCAAGCGAGAAGGCAGGAAATGGTCAGAAGGAACATGCAGACAGTGGGAATAAAGAGAGGGCAACACAGAACCTACCTGTGAGCAGAGCTGCTGCATGTGCAAGGAGCAAGGCTGGTTTGCAGAAGTATGAAACTACATAAAGAATTTTGCTGTGGAGGAATAGATCACACGTACACAGTGCACAGGGAAGAAGAATTTGGCGGGGTCTGTATGGAGAGGGATGAACAGTTCAGGGGACTTCATCACCGACAAAGGAGATTTCTGTATGAGATTTGCTCAAAAGACAGTTGCCTCCTTTGAGTAGGTCTCTGCCCTGAGCAATGCACAGCACAAATATGGCAAGGGGAAGGGAGGAAAGACCAACATAGGATGGACACCACTAAGCCATCCTTAGACTTCGTGGAGGGGAGATAGCTCCTGCTGATGCCTTCTGATCTGGAGTCAAAGGGAGCTTCCAAACAGGGAATCTGACACTGAGGAGATTCTGTAGCCCTGCTGACATCCCCCCAGCCAGTCCAAGATGACCAAGGCATTGATGCAGGTGTCACCTCTCGGATCTCCTTGGTGACAGGAGGAGATTGAGAGGCCCTAACCAGCCTGTCCAATGTGCACCCCCCGAGAAACATCTCCCCAGTGTCTGAACACAACCCAAGGGAACGGTTAAAGTACTCAGCTTAAAGAAAAGTCAGAGAGACAACAGAGTCAGTTTCTTTTCTGTGGAAAATAAAAGGATGGTGTCCTTTGCCTATGCTCAGAGCTAAACAAGTACGCAAAACAGACACATTTCCCATGCTGAGAATAAGAGGTATCCCTTGTGATGAGGCAAGTGTCAAACCATTTCTCATGCTGGAGGCTTCAGCTGACTTCCTCCAGAGATGAAAACAACCAATCTCACCTCAGTTGAGGTCCCCGCACTCTGAGGAAGGCATTGCTTTAGGAAACAGCTATTTAGACCATAGCATGTGGCCAAACCAATTAACAGGTGGCTACAACAGACACCAAAACCCTTAAGTTTCATACAAGTAATATATTGATGTGGCAATGAGAAACAAAGGACACAACCAAAACTTCATCAGGTTTATGAAAGATTGCTTCTAGTTTCTAACCCAGCAGCAGCACTTTAACAGCCTTCTGAGAGAACAGAGTCACTGAGCGGTGACTGCAGATAAATCCCCATCTATTGCAAGGAGTCAGCAATAGGCCTTCACCTTCAAAATCAGATTCACGGTGAACAGAAAGTTTTGCCAGGAAATGAGACATCCCCAGTCTCTCTGCTGCAACTGCCAACTCACTGGCTGTCCCCCGTGAGGAGGGGAGCATGTTTCAGGGCTTTGCTCTAGGCAAAGCAGGTTCCCAAGTTCAGGAGCAAGAGAGGCTGCGGAGAAACTGATGGGTCAGAGAGCCCAAACAGAGAGGATGGAGCTGAGCAATACCAAAACTAAAGTACATCAAAGGCTTCCATGCTCTGCAGCTGACTCAACCCTGGGCACCACAGCCTGCTTCTGTACAGGGAGAAAGCAGGAGGGTTGCTGTACCCCAGGCTGGACCATGCAGCAGCCTCAGGATGCACTGATATAGAGTGGCTGCAGCTGTGACAGATTCCTACCCACTCTCCTTCACTGTCTCTTTTCACCAGCTTTTCCTAACCCACCTGTTATTAAAATCTCATCACACGTGAGGTCTCAACCACAGCCCTGTCCTTAGATAAACAGGCTAATTTGTGCTGCTCTCCAACATGAGCTGTTGAATATATGATTCAGGTGTTGCTGGGTTCACCTTCTGCTCAGGAAGAACTGCAAATAACTGAATATGCGGAAGGCGGTGAGGGGGAAATAAATGTCAGCTGAACAGTGTGGGAGACAGCAAGAAGAGTAATGGACAAATTCAGAGAAGCTGGGCAAAATAAACAGGACAAGAAAGAACCATTTTTTACTGTGATATAACATGACTGGTGCTTCTCTTTGAGAAGTGTGTGCAAGAGCTCCCTGCGGATGCCAGAGCTGCTATGGGAAGCAGGAGAGCCAGGGCCCGTGGACACATACAGATGAGGGGACCTGAGTGTCCTGCATGAGGGTCTGCTGAGGAAAAAGAGAAAGAGAGCCACTATGGTTAACTTAATTGCATTTATTCCACTTTAAAAATGTAATCTCAGTCTTAGAGGAATGGCCTTGGGGCTATTCTTTCTCTCCATTTCAGAGAGCCAGAACCACTTTGTGTTTTGGAGTCATTACAATGCAGCCAGAGCAGGCTGTCCCAAAGGGAAAGGCTGTTATAATACTTTGCACTCATGAACTGGAAAATGCTATCAAGGTAGAAAATGCTTTGCCAGGATGGTGGCAGGGTCTGGCGGGGAAACTTTATCACATTTTTAATTGAATCATAAAGACACACGCTGCATGAGCAGCAATCACCGAGGGACACGTGCGGAGATGCTGCTTTCCTACATTCCAGAAACAAATATAAAAAAATTAGCAAGGCACGAAGTCAGTTATTTTCAGAGGTATCAGAAAAGGCACTGTGGGGAAGGTGGGAGATGAACAAAGCCCAGAAACAAAAGGGTGAGAGACGACAAAGCCACTGAGCACAAAAGCCCCCTGATTATCTCCAGCAAACACGCGCTGGCGTTTGCAGCCTCATCACAAACCCAGACGGCAAAACTGGGAGCAATTATTTGTGGTTCAGCCTGATAGAAATATTTGCAGAGAGCAAGCCGAGAGACAACAAACAAGCCATGGGGTTTGGGGGTCTCAATTCTGCCCCATGCTGCTGCAGACACCAGCAGAAGCCTGGTGGGGACAGTGATGGCACCAGTGTCACCTGCCCATGCCGGTGCCCATTTGGACAAGGGAATGCTTTGTTTTTGGAAGGTGATGTCTCAGCACCACATGCCAACAGTGGTCCCCTACAAAGCCACCAACAGGAATTTTGCTTGAGGGTTTCCCTGCCCAGAGAAAGCCAGAGGGCTGGGAAAGAGCCCACGGTGAGCACTGCTGCTCTGCCCTGGCTTGGGAAAAAGAGGCAATGCCACAAGGACTCATTCCTGCCTTGAGCCAGCAGTCTTCATCGGGCAAGGAATGGCTTTTGCCATGATGGGAATTAAATTACAATTCTTAGCTGAACCATTTGTAAGATCCACTGCAGTCCCAGATGGCAGGTACTGGGGTGTTTCCCATGATGAATCATACCTCATTTGGATTCTTTGAATTACCTAATCTTTCCTCTTTGCGTCTGGGGAAGAAAAAAACATTTCTTCTTTCTCTCAAAGGAGTCAAAGAAACCATCTCTGATGTCCCCATCTCCATCAGTGAGCCAGCAGCGTGCTTCACAGGCAGAGCCTCAAAGATGCAAGACTGTGCAAAGCAAAAAACTGAGGTATTGGGGGGAATTTTCCATGAGGTGGATATGTGTAGCTGCCTGGAAATAAAAATAGGGAAAAAAAAAAAAGAAAAAAGAGCGAGCTTAGATCCTTTTTGTTTTCTCTCTTTGCTATTCAGAGAACCTTGTGTCATCTGAGAAGAGACACAGTGGGGAGCTGCTACTTGCTTTGCCAAAGCAATGAGAAGGAATATTCTCCGTTAAAGACGCCACCCTCATAGGGATTATAAATACAAAAGGAGATGAATTTACCCAGTTGAACCTAATCCATGAAAAACGCTGCAGTGAGGAGGAAGGGGAGCGTCTGGCTGTGGGCGATGGGCCAGGAGGGAACATACGAATCATGTTAAAAACCTATAAAAGAGCACCAGAAAATATATTTTAATATAGAAATGCTTTCACTCCTGCCTGCCTGTCTAGCTCCACTGCTTTTGCTGGAGGGGATTCTCTTGGTGCCGAGGCAGCAGGATCTCAGCCCGGCACACCAGGACACCCTGAGGCTCATGGTCCTGCCAGAAGAGGCAACTGTGGGGACACAGCAGGAGCAGGAGGGTTCAGGACATCTCATTTGCCTGCAGGTTTGGTGTCCAGGAGCCCAGTCCCACAGGATTTCCATGCAGGTACGGATAGTCAGCTGCCTCAAGCCCAGATGAGCAGCACTAAGGTCTCACGGCTCCTGTGCCTCATCTGAACCGGAGGGTCCCTGGCATCCAGCTGTGACCAAGCACCAGCTTGGGGACACCGGCACAACCCACTGCACGTTTTGCATGTGCATTTGTAAAGGTTTTTTAAAACATGCCTTTCAAGCATGTGGGAGGAAGCCATAACCAGGGCTGCTGACCGTGGCGCTTTGAATATAAAAAATAAAAAAATAATAAAAAAACCCATTTACTGCTAAAACCAGTCACAGTGTGGTTTTGGCTCTTCAAGTCAGGAGAACAAGCACTTATAAAAATGAATAATTGAAGACTTCATAAGTCTTTTACTACCCTACAGCAACCGTAAATGCCTTCTGCTAAGCACAAAGAAATACCCTATGGAAAGCGTCATGGATGTATCATCCTTTGCAACTTCCCAAAGAGCACTTTGTGATGATTTATACCATGAAACGCCCAAAGTCAAACTATATACTAATCATTTTATATCAGATTTACAGTTTCTTGGTGAAATATGCATCTCTTAGATTGCACAACAATATTTCATTTTATAGATAATGTAAGACTCATAATGCCTTTAATTAGTCATGCCCTCGCTTCTAAGCGATTGGATTTTGTAAACGATGGGAGAAACAAGCAAACTGTTTCCCCTTGGCAACTCACTGGTGTTTTTAAGCAGAGATTATTGAATTGGAGCACAGAACCTCCACAAGGCAGGCAGGGACTGGTCGCTTGGCCTGAGAATACAGTGGTTCAGTCTCACTGGCAGTTGAATGATAGTCCAGGAGGGTTCTGCAGAGGGAAAACAGCTCCAAAATCCAGGGGACCACTGCCCAGCCCCCCTGCTCCACCAGCCTGCCATTGCACACATCACGCTGTGAGAAGCAGGGAGTCAGCAGATGCATGGCAGGGGCTACTGGAGCTGGTGGCTCTGGATCGGTATCATGATGAATGGGAAAAAAAAACATTATGGCCAACACAGAATTCTTGTGAGTTTGTGGAATGCCAAGGAAAGTGTGACAGGAGGGTGTTATGTCACCAGCGGCCTCCTGACTTTCACCCCTCTGGTGGGGCAGACAGGGACGTGGGTGGCACTGGGCTGTCACCAGGCTGTGCTTTCAAAGGCAGCAGATGATGGATGTGATTTATGGAGCCGTGAGGTTCTGCCTGTGCCCTGCCTGCCTGGGGCTGTGCCCAGGGGACACGGGTGCACTGACACCCACACGTCTGCCTGCAGTGAGAGCCACTGGCCTGTTTGCAACAGGGGACAAAACGAGGGAAGGGACAGAGAGAGAGAAAGAACCCACCCCTGCAAAGAGCCCTCAATTCCAACTGGCTGCTGTGGGAAGAGCTGGGGGTCTCCCTGAAGCCCCAGCAGCAGGAGCTCCAGCGTCCTGCAGCCCCTTCTGCTTGCACTGCACCCCAGCAGGGAGCCGCTTGCCCCCACACTTTTCTGAAAAGAGACGTTTCCTGTGATGGGGAGGGATGACTGGGTGAGATTATGCCATTTCTATCCCTCAGCAACTAAAAATAGAGGACTGGGGGGAGGAAGCAAACACTCCTTTAAAAAGGCTAGAAAGTTGAAGAAGACCAGGTAGCCCATGGTAGTTGAGATCTACAGCATTGCACAAATGCTCCAAAGCCCCACACAAACCCCAAAGTTTTTCTCTTCCATTCTGCTTCCAGCTGGCTGGGGAGGGTCTCCCTTCCACCCTACAGCCACACTGCTGGACTGAATGAGTGGGAAAGGCAGGAACATCTCTGCTGACAGTGCAACCAAGGGCAGGCACCGTGTTGGTGTCCAAGACACCCAGAGGAAGCCACCATGCGTCCTCCTGCCACTGTCCCCCAAAGCAATGTCTCTTTGGGGTGACCACCACAAACCAGCCCCCAGTCTTCCCAGCCTCAGCTGTGCTCAGCCAAGCTTGCGGCACCAGGGCAGTTTAGCATCATCTTTTGGCCACAACTCATAGCCCAGGGGCCTGCCTGACTTGGGCAAGGAGGGAATTCATCTGAGCAAAGGAAACTGCTCTTCTCTGTGCCTGAATTATTCAGAAACGCTCTCCTAATAAATAATTTATCTGCTTTGTAAAAATGCGTTTTTGACCAACGCAAGTAGGCTTCAGGGGTCTGCGTGATAATCAGCTGCAAGCTCTTCCCTCCTCGCCTGCACTGAGGTGTTCATTTTAATGGGCAAGTAGAAATCTCATTAAACACCTCATTAATAGCTCAGCCTGTGCAGTGAAGCTGAAGGGGAGAGGTATGCTCTCAGGTGCC
This sequence comes from Thinocorus orbignyianus, assembly GCA_013400375.1. Lineage (NCBI taxonomy): Eukaryota > Metazoa > Chordata > Aves > Ciconiiformes > Thinocoridae > Thinocorus > Thinocorus orbignyianus. The sequence continues at coordinate 238,707 of VXBW01004687.1, forward strand.
TCATTGGAAAGATGCGATCGCTGCTGGCAGCCAAATCTGGGGAGGAAGCTTTTGGCAGGGGACGTTGCAGGGGAGTGCTCTGCATACCAGACCACTGAGGCTGTTATTCTCTTCCCTGCCCAGCCTCTCTCCAGCCCAGAATGAGCCCCAAAACAAGACTAGCCTGTGCTAAAAGAAGGCAGTACCTGGCTCAGCTGCGGGTTGGCGTGAGAGCGGAGGAGAGCTGGATGGAATCGTGTATAACCCTTAGCTGTGTCTCCCCAGCGCAGCCCACTGAGGCCAAAGCTGCACCCCAAACTGCCAGCGCAGAAACGAGCGCCCTGGGAACAGCTATAACGTTAATAAAAGGAGCTTTGAGCAGTATTTATAGGGCCATGTTTCCTGAACAAACGTGTCTCAATGTCCCTTTCGGCATGAGAAACCCTGCTGCGCCAAGATCCCTTGCTGGGAGCCAAGTGGGGATCCCCTGAGGCCAGAGAAGTTTATTTGTGATGGAGGAGAGAGAAACACGCTTGTTGCTCAAGCCTGGCAAGGAGCTGCTCTGTCCGAGCTGCCTATTGCAGGGAAGAAAAGAGCCCATTTGTCTGTGTGAAACGGGCTGAGAAATTGGTAACCCCGCTGCCGAGAAGCAGGCTGGATTCATCCAGCAAAGGCAAAGGCACCAGGCGGGTCCCATGGTCCCGCAGCCAGGGTGATGACCAGAGCTCCCCATGTTTGGCCAAGCTGCTGGCTTCTGGTAGCCCCCAAATGTTGGCTGAGCATCCCCACCGTAGCATGCCCCCGCGGTGCTCCTGACCCATCACCTTGGGTGGGCAACCCACCATGCACAGCCCAGCTAGGCTGCCCCATAAAGTCCTTTTCCCCTCCTTGGCCACCACTGCCAGGTCTGCCTCTCCCTGGACCTCAGCCAACTCCCTGTGCTCATGCAGCAGGAACATCAGGAGCATCAGGAACATCCATGGGCTTGCAACAGGCATGGCTGTACCACACGCTGATGGCTTTTGTTCCTCCCCGGCCACACTGGGGGGGGACAAAAATGGCCACAGCAGCCCAATGCCAGCTCCAACAGGGTCCACCATGCTAGTGTACCCTGGGCAAGGTGCACCCACCAGCACGGTAGACCCCGTGAGAGCTGGGTTGCCAGAAAAGGGTCTGAGTAGTCCCCAAGGGCACATGGGACCAGGCTGACACCCTCCAGCCTGCCCACAGGGAGAGACCTCCTCTTCCCCCTTATTAATTAGCCACTAGAAGGATGTGTGATGCCGTATGGGGAAGGATTCAGGTGCACATCAATGCACGGGGTCATGAAGAATTGCATTTTGTGGCCAGGGTCCTGGTTGACAGCAGCACCGGCACCAAGAGTCACCCTACTGCTTTTTCCTTTCGTGTTGGCTCTTCAGCCCTCGCCTTGCACCTGATGCAGGTGACCATGGGACCCCAGCAGGGATGGGCGCAGGGTCTGTCTAGCTGTGCCAGTGGAGTCAGCTCAATCAGGGCCACCAGCAGTGCCCGGGGACAGAGCCAGCAGCACCCCTGGCACGGATGCTGTGGTCCCTCTGCTGCACACATCCTCGGGCAGCACCAAAATAGCACGTAACAAGCCCATCAGCCAGCCCGCTAAATGGCGTGAGCAGCTTTTGCCATTTTTAGCAAAGTGGGGAATAACTGTTGTTTCTGGGACGTGCAGTATCCAGGGCCAGCGGAAAGAGGAGGGAAGAGCCAGGCATCCCAGGGGGACAGTGAGCCGGGGCAGGGCAGGGGCCAGCTCCCAGCAGAGCTGGGGACTGGGGAGGGCACAGCATCCTCAGGAAGGGACAAGGGATCCCATGGGCTGGGCTCCACAGTGGTGAGGGACGATGGTGGGCAGTCAGGGGCTCCTTCCACTGCCCCAGTCCTGCCCACGGGGCCAGGCTACCCTGGGTGGCCACTGACCTCCTCCTGCGGCAACCATCCTGTCCTCCCTGCCACCAAAGTGGTTTTTCACCCTTCAGGGGGTTGTGACTGCACTGATGGAGCACAGCTGATAACGAGCCTCCTGCTCTACTGTTTATAGATGGCTAAATATAACTTTCCACTTATTTTTAATTCTTAGCAAAAGCTACAATCCGCAATCCATCAAGTCAGTTCTGTATTTTTTATATATATTTTTTTTTTTCATATTTGCAGGCTTGCATCAGATCCAAGAGAGACAACAAGATCAGGCTCACACAAGGTTTGTAACTGAGTTAGGTACCAGCACCATGTTCCACACTGGAGATCTGGGGACCAACAGTGCAAAGAGGAGAAGGTATTGCAGGACTTGGGGACAGCAGTTTTCTCTCCGTGCCAAAAAGACACCTCAGGCCCATTTAGAGCTGCTGTCTCTGAGCACTGCACTGATGGTCCAGTCTGCATTTGGTGGCAGGCTTTGCTTGTCAACAGGCAGAGAAAGGGGCATTTTAAACATTTCCCTATCACACGGCCAGAAGTAGCTCACTGGATTGTACAATATCTCCCTCTGCAGTGTGAACAGGAGCCAGCACCAACCTGCCAACCGAGTGTGTAAGACAACGTAAATGCGGGTGCATCTGGGGTTGTATCAGCTGGTTGTACCCTCAGAGGTACACCAGACAGACAGCGCTGCCTCCCACCCCTCTGCTGGGAGGCAGAGATAACGTTCGGGAGGCTATTGATGGACCGCTGAAAGATTTATCACTGCGGTGTTTTCCTAACTACTGAATTGAAAGGCGATGAGGTAATTGCAGGACTACCTATTAAACATGTCAGGTCTAATTTTCAAATCCTAACAGCCTAATTAATACCCCATTTGTGTGTTTTGGGGTTCAAGCTGAGAGCTGGCAGGGAAACTAGCTTTGTCTTGCTCACACCCCAGGGACAAGCAGCTGAAAACCTCTTGTCTCCACTACAAAAAAATGTTCCTGTTAGTTCCTATTTCAGTTCCAAGATCCCACTCTGCCATGGACTGCTCAGGAGATGAGACTTCAACAGAAACGATGGTGTCACTCACACACACACAAATGCATACACACAGCTCTAGTAAATCAGATTTATATGAAAACAACAGATCCAACTAAAACCCTATCTATACGTCAGTGGGGTTCCACAAGGGATTTTTTTAAGTGTCAATGATGCATGGAAAAAACATCACACCACACCCCCCCCCAAAAAAAAGAAAAGAAAAAGAAAAAAAAGAAAAAAAAAGTCAAATTCTTCAAATGCTGGACTAAAGCCTTGACTGACCAAAATAAGGCAGGCAACAAGCAGCCGTCCTACAGCTCCTCCCTTATGCACCCTTCTCCCCAGGACTTCAAAATTCACCCTGGCTGACTCCTAGCTCTACATATAAGAAATCATTTATGTGTTCATTTATATGTTCTTTCTGTCCTTCCAGGTAGCCAGGTATTTACAACAACTCAGCAATACAGGGTAGTGTCCTGCTGACATTCACTTGGATGAGTTTCCCCTCTCCCAAGGACACCAGCTCCCCACACCCGGTTGCAACAACACTCATCCCACTATTTTTTCCTGGTCTGATTTTGCAAGGCCAGGTTTGCCAAGGTCCCGCCTAGCTACCCTCAAACCGTCCCGGAGTGGCCAGGGAAGAAAGCCTCTGCTCTCCAAGGTTCAACTCTGTTTTGGAAGGAGAGAGACACAGGGGGGAAAATAAAGACCTGAAGTTTGTCTTGACCTGAAGCCAAAACGTGTGATAGGTTGAAAGCCATCCGCAGGGCTGAAATTACTCCAGTGATTTACAGCAGTGCTGGCACACGCTTGCCTGGCTTAAGATGAAACTCTTCCCCCAGCGTTGCCCTGGGGGGCAGCTTTGCCCTTCTTTGGTTGCGGCAGCAGCCTCCGGGCAGGAGCGACTCTTGCCATTAAAAGGAGAAGCCAAAACTTCACGCATAATAACAATCTAACATGTTGGAAAAAACCCACCCATTTGGGTGCGTTAATGCAAGGCTGCAGACACGCTTTCTCCATCAGCTACCAGCAACATTTCCCAGTTTACACAGAGCAGCAGCTCGTGCTGCACAAGCCCAGCCCTGGATGAGGAGGCTTTCACACAGGCTTCTCCAGCAAACCACCGCTCCCTCCATTCCTTGTCAAATGCCCAAACCCATCTTTTCCCCGTTAAGGCTATCTTTGCAAGCTATCCCAGTGTGACCAGATTATATAAGTGGTCCGAAACTTAAGTGATGGCCAGGAAAAATTAATGGGAAAACCCAACTTTTAGGTCAGCATGCGCAATAGCAAATGGAAAATGCAGCGTCTGAGCTGACAGCTCCTCGTGCCCTTAGGGATAGGGATGTGGTAGCCGGACTTCATTTCTAAAGGGACTGCAGCAAGCCAACTAGGACTCAAAGCAGCTGGTAAGCATGATTTATTTATTTTTTTCCCCACTCTTACTAACTTCAGGATTTTCTCTTCTTTTGGGCTGAATGAGACAGACAGACTTTTCTGTTCACAAGAAGTTTCCTTTCTTAGACTTACTCTCAGAACAGCCAGGCAGTGTTTTAAACCAAGAATAGCTGATCTCCCTTGGTTCATTCTCCTGTTTTTGGAAACGCTATTTAGAGATCAAAACTCCCCGAAGCAGTCAGGAACAACAGTGAAAAACTGCATTGCTCTAACAGTGAGCACTGCACTGGCACCTTTCAGTTCACCTCTTTCCTCGAAGACTCCTGGGAAGACTGGGTTTGCCCCAAATCTCCCCGAGTCCTATCAGCTCTTTGCCAGAAACCTGCACCACCCAGATTTAAGGTGTGAGCCCCCTGGAGCAAGACACCGCTGGAATGTCAGCAAAAACTTTGCTACGAGCAATTACAAAAAGAAAAATATCACCATAAGCCAAACCCCAGGTTAATACCCTTTGAAGAAAATACTGGAGTTGGAAAACAGATGGACTTTTTTGTGTGTTTTGTGCAAAGAGTTCTTTTATATTTTTGTATCTATAAAAATATATAATACTTATATAGCGTTATGTGGAATTTAAATTCTGAATCATGGTCTGAATCACTAAGTAGCACTTACGAATGGCATTGTTTTTCTGGATGATATGCTGATTTCTACTGACAAATAAGTAAGCTTCATATGATGCCTATGAGCTTTTATTCCCTTGGCAGCTACTGCATTAACTGAAAGCCACCAAGAGCACTTAGTTCATCTATTACTTGTCCGAAAGGCACAACTTACATTCAATCATAGCAGGCTACTCCATTTTTCACTGCTGAGCATCAGATGGAAAGATAAAAATAAATGGGAAAGATGTAGCAGAGGAATATTGTGCCAAAACTGTCGTTTAAACTAGTAGCTAGCAGACATGGTTTAAAACTTTCCCTTTGTAGGACACCCCTATGCCAGAGAACGGCTTCGTTTCTCAAACAAGCAAACTACTCGTGATTAAGTCAAACCATAGCAACAGGAGGAGTTTGCTATTTGCAGATCACAACACTTTTATAATTAGAAAGGAGAAAAGTAGCCAGTGTAATGCATCCACACTGAAGAGCTGCCCAGGGATGCTCTGGGATGGCATCACTTGGAGCCCTTCAGAGCAAGCCGAACAAGCATCTGCCAGGAAAGTTGCTTTGGGCTGCCTCAGATTCGCACTGCTTTTGGCCTCAAAGGAGGGGTTTCTTTTGCTCAGATGAAGACCTGGCTCTCAGGCTGTCTATTGAGCACATATCACTAAAATTCTAAAGGTATTTGAATTCCAGACAGCACATGATAAAGCGGAACTAGCCCCAACAAAATCACCATAACACAGCTCAAGAAATGCAATTTTGGGGCAGATTTTTAGTGAATGAGAGCGTGTTTTCATGCAGTTAGATGTCCTCAGACAGCCTGTGCAGACCTTGGAGGGGTGCACACATGTAGCCGAGCCAGAGGAAACCCAGGTAGGGATACAGGGCCCCCCTTCAGTTAGTGTGGTCCATGGGGGCATGGCTAAGTGCCCATCTCATGGTGTGCCCAAACACTCACACCCTCACTTGCCAATTCAAGCCACTTTTAGGACTTAGAGACATCTGCTTCACTTGCCCACTCTGGTTAACAGACAACTGCTACCTGCCTGCTTGCAAAGGAGCTTTTCACTTCCCAAAGCACAGAGAACACTGCCAAAGGTTCAGGCTGTGGGCGCTGGACCCCATGGCACCCTCAGTCCTGTAACGAACTCCAAGCCCTTGCCGGGTGCCAGAGCCCAGTTTTAGGAATTCCCTGATTTTTTCTGTTAGCTACTGCCCACCAAAGTCATTAACCAGAGCTCTGAAGTTTTCTTCAAAGCTCCCCCAGTATCCAGCAAAAAACAAAATCATGGTAACCTCTTTGTTATTCAACTTCCTTTGAAGCAATTATGCAAGGGCTAATGAGACATCATTTAAAATATGACATTCAAGTAGCTTGCCTAGGAAAACGCACCCTGCAAAGAAATGGCTCTGAAATATTATTTTTCTAGGAAATTACAGAGCTAAGGGACTCTAACAGCCATGCTGCTATTCACTTTTTATTGCCTATTATGCCATTTACAAGCCTCGTAACAGGAAACCTTTATGGTTCCAGGGTATAATCTCTTCCTGGGGACCAGTATCACACAACAGTCATTTTAAAATATCTGTTTCCTAAAAGCCTGACCCAAAGCCTAGCAAGGTCCCACGGATTTCTGGGAGCATCAGAACAAAGCCCCAAGCTGACCGTAGGGTGTCACCACCAACCTGGTTCTGGGGAGTCATGCTAATTGGTTTCACTAGCAAGGCAAGTAGATTACAGAAAAATACAACCCTACAGTGCCTAAACACTGCACAACTTGTCTTCCCATAATCTAAAATCATAATTTGGGTGGAAAAAAAACCAGTATCAGAACATCACATGAAATGATGCTCAAGGGAGATGGAAAGCCTGGCTGTAGTTTCTGTGCACGTTAGCTAGACCCAGGTCAGCAAGCTGTACGCAGCCACGAAACACTTGCTCACCTTAAAATCTTCTAAGGTTTTGAGGCAGGCTCTGCCAGACCTGTACTTTCAATCAGCTGCTCACTCAACCAGCCAGAAATTAGAGCCTGTTGTGGCTAATTGATCAGAACTTTGCAAAGAAATCGGCCACAGACACTCTTGCATCTACCATGCTCAGTCCGAGCTATATCTGCAAGCGTTCAGGGAGCAGCTCTGGCATTTGCTCCTCTCTGTGCTGGACGTGCTCCCAGGCTGAGGTCCATGCTGCTCCCAGGAGCCCCATCTCAGCTCGGCTCATGGAGCTCATGCCAGCACCATGCTGGATGTGGAGGGGCCCTTGGGGCGAGCAGAACTGCTTTCCTTTGGACATATTGATTCAAACTTTAGTGTTCTGCGCCTCTGCATTATCCAAGGGTGGGGGTTTTTTCATGGTTTGTTGTTTTTCCCCCCCCTGCTAACCTTTAAAGTTAACAAACCCATTGACCACATCAGGAACCGACGATGAGGGGCTCAGCAGGCTTCTTCCTTTGCTCGCTGCTGCTGCTGGCCCCCCGTTGCACAGAGGTGGCCACCCAGGATGCCCAACCTGACCCAAAAACACCATGTGCCAACTGGATGGGAGGAGCACCTGGCTACCCCGGCCACAACGGGCTCCCTGGCCGGGACGGAAAAGATGGAAAAGATGGAGTAAAAGGAGAAAAAGGAGAGCAAGGTCGGTGGGAAGCAGGGGGTACATCTGTGCTGGAGCTCGTGGGGAACCCCAGCCCTCAGGGCCAGCCCCAGCGGGTCTCATGTCTGGTAGGTCCATGCCCAAACTTTGCCCAGATGGCTTTTGGATATCTGCAGGGATGGAGATCCCACAACCCAAGTCAAATAGTTTGGGTTGGTGGTTATTTTTCCAATTAATCATGTTTTTTCAGACATGTTGCTCTTGGCAGCAATGCACGTGGCCAAGGAGATGATAGTGAGAGGGCTTTCCACTCACTGTCTCAGCTCCTGGGGGGCGTTGAGGTCATCCAGCCTTTCCCCAGGGACACCTCTTCTCTATGCTGCTGAGCAGATCCTGATGCCACAGCCCCCTCTGCATTTGGGGACAATGGGTAGTGGCTGCCAGCACAGTGCAAACAACTTCCTATCCCTACTCTGTCCCCTAGGTTTACAAGGCCCCAAAGGTGACCAAGGTGAAACAGGAGTTCCAGGGCGGGAAGGGCCAAGAGGATTTCCTGGATACCCAGGGCAGAAGGGGGACAAGGGTGAAGGTTCCTTTGTCTACCGCTCCGCCTTCAGCGTGGGGCTGAAGGAGCGAGCCCCCCACCCCAACGTCCCCATCCGCTTCAGCAAGATCTTCTACAATGAGCAGAACCACTACGACGCCAGCACGGGCAAGTTCATCTGCAGCATCCCCGGCACCTATTACTTCGCCTACCATCTAACGGTCTACCTGACGGATGTCAAGGTCAGCCTCTTCAAGAAGGACAAGGCGGTGATCTTCACCTACGATCAGTTCCAGACAAACAACGTTGACCAAGCGAGCGGCTCCGTCTTGCTGCATCTCAGCTCTGGGGATGAGGTTTGGCTTCAGGTGTACGGGGAGGGGGACAACAACGGCGTCTACGCTGACAACATCAACGATTCCACTTTCATGGGCTTCCTCCTGTACCCAGACCTGGATGTCCATTAAAGCAGGGGGTACAACATGGGAGAAGATGAGGTGGCTTAACCCCGGATGGTGTCTGGGGGCACTGGCGCTATAGCTACACTGTATTTGCCTTTCACGGGGGCAACCATTGCCAAGGGTGGACCCTATCACCTGTGAATCAGTGAGGTTATACACAAGTGACTTCTGTGGGACCAAGAGTTCAATCCTACCTCTGCTCTTGCTCTCCCTGTGGAAACCTGGGCCCAAAGTCAAATACCACTCCTGTCACATCATGAAAGATTAACTCTCAAATTTAAGAAAAGGCTACCCCATCTTAAAACTGGTAAGAGAAAAATTGGTTATACTTAAATATTATATTATAAATTTGCCTTTCTGAATCACCTAAATTCATTTAAAACAAGGGTATACATTTTTAAATTTGAGTGGAAGAAGAAGACGACTATTTATGAAAGCCATCTCTGCTCTTGTTTTCAGCTGGAATGGATGAGAGTGCTTTTTCCATTGCAATTCCCTCTCTTCTTAGGGCCTTTGACCTCCACCCGTGGTTTGTTGTCTCCCTTCTTTAGCCCAGATCTTTGAATATATTCAGATTATTAACTTCCATTGATTTTAATCCTTTGATTTTCCCTTTATGTTTATCCCCTATCATTACCTCCAATGTAGACAACACGCTGAGTTAGGGCAGGGATCTTGTCTTTTGATTTATCTGAAAAGCCTTATGAACAGCGGTGAGGCTGCACAACAAAAGCAGCCCAGGCTTTAGGGATCCTGAGGTGGTCACAGACATGTCAGTCACAGTTCAGAAATACCAGCAATTCCTCTGCAAACACTGTCTGATCAGGGAACAGACGGTCCCTCAAGACCCCTGGGCAGAGGGGACCTCAGAGTGGAGGTGACACTGCCCAAATCACTCACCTGGTGCTCAAATACTTGTTCAGCCACAGACCATCAGCATGGGGCAAACAAACAGTACCTTACAGTTTCCACCTGCAAGCTCGTAGGGTCCTGGCCCACCTCCCCTCTGAGTAGCTCCCAAGCAGAGTCAGAAGTTGAGAGCTAGCAACTCTTTCTTCTTTTCCACACCAAAAGTGTGCCATTACCAATGGTGGGCACATCAGCTGGGCAGAGCTTCAGATGGTGCAACCTCCCATGTTGAGTGGGCTCCTGGGACATCCCCAGGATCTACCCAGCTCTCAACAAGGTTAGCTCAACGGAGGAAAAGTATTGAGGCTGAGATTAGTAGCAATCCCATCAAACTGCTCTCCAAGGAGCTTGTTTGACTTCTAGTTAAAGAGGATTTGGTGGCTTCTCAGATACATTCAAAGAAGACTCCCATTACGCTTCAGAATAAGCTAACACAGATCAGCACTAATACATTATTACAAGCAAAAAAAAAAAGGTATTAAGAGCTTCAACTGAATCACTTCCAACAGCAGCATTTTCTACACTCCAGTAAATTACATTACAAATAATAACAACAATAAAGAACTCATTCAATGAGAATGCTCCTGCGTTTTTGTATGCATCATTGGGAAGGGTTTGAAGAAAGAGATGTTCTAGTCTCACCAGGCAGTCCATGAAATTATTAGTTTTGGGTTTTTTTCCAGCAAGGTGGGGGCACCCAGGGCTGGCACACACAGGGACAGCTCCCTGTTTGCTTTCCCAAGAAACTCCCAATGCTCTAGTTTTCATGAAGGCTTTAGCATCTCACCACCTCATACTGCATTTCTTCCTTTTTGGATGAATTCTGGTTTCCAGACCCTTTCCCCAAAACCACTGTGCCTGAATCCACCTTGACCAGCAAGCCAGAGGGCTGGCCACTGGCCCAGGAGGCTACAGGCATGCTAGATTTAGCAAGAGCTAAACTGATGCTCAATCTGAGCATGCTGAATTCAGAGAGCTGGGACAAACCCCATTGTGTGAAATTAATGGGAAAGGAATAGGGAGAAGGAAAAAAACCAAATCACACAAACTCAAAAAACTAATCCATGAACAAAAGGAGATTTAAAAATGCATCATTGCTGGATCAAATGGCATAAGAGGCTTAAATTGGAAGGAGCAAGTCAGAGCTTTTGCAGTACTTTTTTCAAATATTTTCAGATGGATTTTCTCAAGGCAGGGAATACTGAAACAACCAAAGTGCTAAGAGGCATTTTGGGGATAAACACTAGGAGGAAATACTAGTTTAAAGCCTAGTTCCCAAGAGGCAGCCAAAATGAATTATTCCTTTCCTGGCTGCCACAGAGCAGGAACAAATATGCTTAGAGTTTTATCCCATATACCAGGTCTCAGAGGCTTAGACGGGGCTTTTCACACTGCCACACGCATCCAATGCCATGGGCTTTAGGCCAGGGCAGAGCCCAGGGCATCTTAAACAGACCCTGCAACAGCCCCATTTCGATATGACACCCACCCAAGCCAATAGCATCTCCCACCTCAAGTTACCATGGCTGCAGTGTGAGAAATAAGGCACTTATTATAAACTTGGGCCACGCTGGCCCTTATGGGAAAGTCTCATTGAACCCCACATGGTCGCTAGCCCTCTGCACTGTCCCACACCACAGTTCACCCCATTCAGGATGCTGAGCTGCTGTCACACCTTGTGGCCCAGGGTCACCACTGACTCCGGGTCAGCCTCCTGGCCACCATGGCAGCAGGATGGCAGAGAGCTACATGAAGAACCAAACCAAGCCCCGCAGCAGAGACCTAGGCTGGAAGTCCCCTATTAAAGCCTGGTTCTGGTTTCGGTCCTGAGTCTTCCCCTGTCCCAACTGTCAGGCTGGGGGTCCTTGTGCCTGTGCGTCCAGAAAGGATCACCTAATACCGCAGTCACTGCTATATTCACATACGAGCAGAATATGTCTTATACATACTCACATTCACAATATCACAGATGATGAGATGCCAAAGCTCCACAGGAATCCTGTATATTAGTACATAAGGTCTTGGATCTTATCTAATCATTAAATATGTAGCTTATCACCCTGTAAACAGCTCTTCCAAACTCTCCCTCACATGCAGGTGCTGTCCTCCCCACATGCTGCATGGGGACATCAAAACCAGGGTCACGGGGGAGATCTGTTCCTTAGAAGCATCAAGCAGGGGTTCAGCACTTGGAGGTGTTTGCCCCTGCAGGAAGCCAGGGCAGGAAAGCAGAAAGGCAGCTCTAGCACAAGCCTCCCCTCAGCCCAAGGAGTCCCAGTAAGGACTTCTGTCTTTTACAGGACATTTTCAAACACACTTTAAGGGGTTAAACCTCAGGCTTTGAATCTCAGGCTAAAATCCCAATCAAGCAAAGATTTCCTGCTTGCTAAGAGCACACCCTTCTTGTACTTTATCAAGAAAGAAACCCCATAAACATAAGACAAAGCACTTACAGAAGTTTTAAAGAAAACCATTAGGGCAGGTTTAAATGGCCAGTTTTCCCTTCAGATACTAACATACTGCTGCAGGCACAGCAATGGGATGCCTCTGGGCATAAACATTCCCAGCAGCTCCCATTAGATAGAAACCAGTATGATGAAGACACCAAGATTGAGGTCTTGATTGCCACTTTGTAATTAGGGCAGGTTATAAAGAGAGCACTTGTATTCTTTCATCTTTCCTCCCTGTAATTGCTGCTCAGAGCAAGACAGCAGGATGGCAGCAAAAGCAGAAAGCACGAACACCCCCCAATGAAAGATTTAAGTCACTGCACTAACAATTGGGGAGAAATAACGTGGTTACAGCTGCAGAGACCAGCCAGTCCCATCCAGCAGGGAAACCATCTGTGAAAGCATCCACAGACACTTTTAAACAGAATTATAGGCTGAGCATAATTGTGCCTCAACCCCATGTTATCACTTGTGCCAATAATTAATTGGAATACAAATAGCAGCTGCACTAAACCATGAAGAGCTACAAGAAAGAGATAAATTGTTTGCAAGACTTGTATCGTTTTTACTTGTGAAGTATAAACTCACTAGAGGCTCTTCAGCGTGGAAGGCAGCAGAGGGATTAGGATAAAGCCCTACAGTTAGCTAATCAGCCAGCTGTACTTCCATGCAGAAAATAGCATCAATTTTAAAGTTTCCTCTGGAGGAAACCACTCCTGAGCCCACTCAGATTGGGAGCAGGGCTGGCAGTGGATAGCCCTGTCAAATGACATTTGTGCTAGATGTAGCTGCATGATGAGAAAACTCATCTGCCACAGGACTGTAAATCAGCAAACCCATGCCCAGGTCATCCTTAGACTCAGGAGACCAGCCCAGCTCCTCGAGGACAGTTGTGTGACCTCCCAGGTGCAAGTGCAGGTTAGTACTCTCTATCCACTCCAAGAGGAAGGAAAGTTTTAGTCCCCATGAAATGGAAATGTCAACATCTGTTCTTTCCTCTGTGGAATATCAGGATTCCCACCAAGAAATCTGTGGGATCCCTCCTATAAAGCAGAACAGCTCCATGGAGGAGCATTAGGGAGAGGCAGAGCAGGAGGTCCCACTTGAAGCCACTCTCTAAATCCCTTGGAAAGTCAAACAGGGAATGACTCTGGGCATGAACCTACACATCCCTTCACACACAGCTCCCTCGAACATGGTGCTCTGCACAGAAGATCCAGCACAGCTTCTCCTCTGCCTCAAAGGTGGTTTCTAGAGAAGCAATTGTAGTCTTGTAACATGTTTTAGGAAGTGTTTCAAAGCCAAGGTGAATCAGTCATCCTGGACAAGGTAAAACACAGGAGAGGGACTCCCATCCTGCAGCACCTGTATCCCAGGGACACAGAAGCTGCTTCAAAGTAGTAAGAGACCAAAAATGTCCACAAGCTTTACTGGGAATCAGGAGTAGGGGCACATGTAAAGCTCTCAGATAGGATGGAAAGCCACTGCCTGATGACAGCAGTCCCCTCTTCAGATGTCCTCAGAGGCACTCAGCTGGGCCAGGGGCACTCAGACCCCACCAGTGGGGGCAGCTCTTGTCTGCACTAGGGACACTTTGTCACACTCTGTTACTGGTACGTATTCCCTTGCTCAGTCACCCACCCTGCACGTGGCACTCCCAGCTGTACATCTGCTTACTCACAACAATATACAAAATTGCATCTTTTTCCTCAAGAAGTTATGAGTTCATATGTGTTCACACAGGATTTATGTAAGGTTTGTACATACACGTCACACCTGCAGACCAACTGCTGTGAACACAGAAAAAGTCAGAGCTGACTGGAAACGTGCTACATGCAAAATCACTTTTCCATAAATTAAAAAAAATAAAAAAAAAAACACATTAAAAAGACCCCATTTGCCAACGTTAAAAGCTCTAGAAGGTTCTAGTCCTCCCCCTTCCTCCCTCTGATCTGAGCACCTTGAGAAAAAGGTTATAATTTGGATTACCATTCCAATCCTGCAGCTTGGCAGAGACCAAACAAAAGGTTTGGAGCAAACAAAAGGCAAACTGAAAACAAAAAACAGGAAGGAAAACATGGAAGCAAATCCTTGTCCTCAAAGCCATCCGTGCTGCCAAGGACTGACTTGCATCATGCTACTGCTTTTCCAAGAGCCTACTACTGAGTTTTCCTTGGTTATTTCAGGGTTTCTTTTTTTCTGCTACTGGGTACGTCTGAGCTCACCTGTTCTTGCTCACACAAAGAGTAGAGCACTGGATTCTCCCACAAACCCAGGAGCCAGCTCGGAAAAGGCACTGCAGAATGACTGTGCACAGCTGACAGCCAGCTTCCTTCAGCACGGCAACTTTCTCTCCCTCACAATGACTTGATTATTTTCAGCTCAACATAAATCACACATTCTAAATTCCTATGAATATCCAGTGGCAGTTAGTAGTTTCCTGCAAACAGAAAATTGGCCTTGTGAGCACATCAAAGGGAACGGGCTGACATTTTAGTGTTTTGAAGCTATTCCTTTTCATCTGTGCTGCGCAACTGGCTGTGCCCCTTCCCAAGGCATTGTTAGCCCTGGAGGAACCATCCTGCCAAGACTTGGGCAGAAGGGCAGCTTTTTGCATTGCCAGCTGTGCCACTGAAATCAGTGGGACAATTCATGACACCAACCTCACCACCTCCACAAATCCAGTCAGTCATTGAAATCCCATGCAATGCTCAGCAGCTCATAAAGTAATGCACATAAGTCTAAAGGGGTGCAAAAAGCTGCTCCAACAGGCTTGTGCTTTCACTCAGAAACCCCCGTGATGAGTGTGTCAATCTCCACAAGAGGTACAGGAATCAAAGTTCAGTACATGAAATGGCCAGTGCAGGCAAATGCCCTCTGAATCCATTTTTATTAGAGATTCTGACAACTTGTAATTATTTCTTGACAACAGGCTGACTGCCTGCGAACTAATTAGCCTGAAAGGCTTGACAAATGGTAACACAGAAACCATTTAAAGCTGAAGGGCATTTTGTTCTCAGATCAGCTTTTCCATATTAATACTGTCCCAAACAAATTACAGTTCCTGACAAAAGTTCTTACATATTGACAGCCTTCTTTAGAACGGGTAAGCTATACACACTCTCCTCTCCTTCCCAATGAGACTACATGAGAACTTTATACTTCAGGTGGCTACAGCAACATAGGTACCCTCAGGATCATCCCATTCCAACTCAGAAGAACTTTCCTTTCACTTCATCCCGAGAACAAACCCACAATGATTATCTGATTTAAGTGCAAGCTTGGCACCTGGGAAGTACTCACAGTAGCTACAGCCAGAGTGGCACCTGTTGCACACCAAGGCAGCCCATGAGATCAAGCAGCTTCCTTCACAGGGAATTTTACCAGCCCAAACACTTTCACACGGCATAGCACAAGTTCCTTCCCTACAGACAGGCATGTCATTCCTCCAAGGTGTCAGCAGCACTATTTAGGCTGCTATTTAACATGAAACAATGAGATTCTGTAAAGCTTCACAAAAAGAAGTTAGCTATACTTACCTGGAGCGGATAGCTATATCCTACCCAGGATGAAAACTCTTGAGTTTCAAGCTGTGCTGCAACCAGGAGCATTGTTTGCCCTCTAGCCAGTTTCATGAAGACAGATTTCATGTTTTGATCAAGCAAGATGAAATTACAAAGCTAGAACTACTCACCTTCAAACCAATACTTCACTGAGGTTTTGAGCATCTCTGAAAAGAAGGTGGAAGGGACTAGAACACCATTCATACTGAAGAGCAACTATTCAAGATGGATTTGTATTACAGAATATAAATATACTCCTGCTGCTGTGATCAAACTTAAAGCAGGCAAATAAAAAACAAAGAAGTTTGTATAAAACACGGACAAGGAAGTATTCCAAAACTAAGGTGACCCTCTTAAGGAATCTGGAAATGCGTAAGAGAAAGTAGCTAAAAAAGCAGAGGAAACAAGGGTTGCTTCTAAAATCTATTTCATCTTTTGCACCTGCCCAGAACACAGCCTCCATTTACAAATCTAGTTTGGAGAAAGCACAGCACCAAAGCTAGAAACAGTCCAGATGCAGTTGCTATCACTCAGTCAGAATGTTTACATTGGTTTCCAAAAGGAGAGCTTGAAAGCAAAGCAAGCACTGAAAAGAGAGACAGCCTCAGTAAGGGCGCTCCTTCAGGGACACGCTGTAATATCAGACACTAAGCAGAGTAAATGTCAGAATGCAGATTTAATGTACGCTGCGTGATGAAACACAGGATGCTGAGAAATCCACAGGAACACAAGAAAGAGACACCTAGTCCTACTGGTTTTATTTGGCTTACATTTTTAAGCTTGGGGCCAACGTACTTACCATTAGATTTAAGATCCCCTTTAAAGCAAATAAGCAAACGTGAAAAGTACGAAAGGGCTTCACTCCAGGTGAAATTTAATTAGTGTGAAGTCTTTAAAGAAAAACCAGTCAGTATTATTTTTGTGATCAATTTATGGAATACAGACCACTTAATGAATTAAATTCTTGATTCTGAAATAATACACTAAAAACTCACCTTTCATCCTGAGGTACACTGTGGTCACTGAAGGGTACAAGACCAAACATTTCTAAAAGTAATCTGAATTAACTTATGTCCAAATTTGAATTAACAGACAGATTCTCATACACTATATGTATCAGTATGAATAATTACAATACCTGAATCCTAAAATAATTTTCTGAGTACAATTTCAAAAATGAAATTAGATTTTTAAGTCAAGGCATTCCAATAGTTTAGGACCAGAACATTTCTCTGCTTAAAATAACAAGATAAAATTACTACTTTTTATTCCCATGCTTCCTAAATTCAAAGTTAAGTATTGATGGTAGCCAAATATCTGCCTTGAAAGAGAAGACGATGGACACTCAGCACAACTGGCAAATGACAGACTATTCCAAAAAACCAAGCACCTTAGATGAACAAAACATTTCCAGGCAGCAAGACACCCTGCTGTGCATCTTCGTATAATATCAGAAAGTAACAGCGAATGATCTATTAAAAAAAAAAAAAACAACCCACAAAAATCCCCAAACCACAAATCATTCTTAAAAGAGCTCAGAACACAGCAGATCTACTTTCTAAGTATATCCCAGAGAGAGGGGGGAGGTGTTTTTTTTTTTTTTAGTATTTTATTGATGAGTATATCAGCAAGTAAAGTTCTCAGAAAAAAACTACACAGAACTTCCTAGAAATAACAGTCCACAATTCCCTCTTTAGTTACCTTTAACCATCTGGTTTTCATATTCCCCAAGCAGCTTATACAAGTTTTCCTCCCCCCCTCTGTGATTTTCCTCTTCTGATTATTTTAATAAATAATGGACACCACAGGCGATCCTAGAGACAAAATCCACATCTCAGCAGCGCGCAGCTGGACAACTAAGTTCACTGGATGTCATCATCATCAAAGAGATCTTCAAAATCTAGTCAGAAAAATAAGAGAAGGTAAAATTAACCTTAAAAGTTTCAATTGTTACATACGCATATAGCCCACAAGTGTAGTTTTTCATTATTTGGATTAAAAACAAAAATAAAGCTGAATTAAGTAAATGAGTTACTGCACCACAGATATGTAACATCAGGTTGGGAAGAAAGCAAGCCAGACCTCTACCATACACAAATTAAACTGCTTCACTTGTACAATACAAGCTTTGCAATTAAATTAATGAAAGCAAAGTAAAGCTTCAAAGGATGGGCTTTTATAAACGCATTAAGGAGCCATCACATTCAGAGAGGATCAAACAGGATTCTGACTCCAGAACTAAACAAGTACTAGCTTTAGACATGCAGCATGTCTCACACACAGGCACTCCTGCAGAATTCTGGCTTTACATCATAGTATCCAGGAACACAATTACAAATTTTGTGGGTTGACATTCGCATTTGTGACTTACTGCTAAAAAATCCCTTCCTTAAATAACGTTTCATTGGTGTGAAAGCACTGATAGCATTTCTCTCTGAGGAAGCTCCTCTCACTCAAGACTAGTGACAGCTGCTCTAGTCATCTTTGGGAAGTGCTCTTAACTATTTGCCTCAGGGTCCTCTTCGTATACTAAGCACATGCTACTAAGTCTTTATTCTTATAGAAGGAATCCTAAACTACCAATGGAATATAACACCACAACCTGATAGTAGATCTTATTCCTAAATATGCTGACTCCACAATGAGCCTTGTCCCTCACAATTGTTGAGAGTACATCAAAGTTAAACTCCCTTTTTCTCCTATATTCTAAGTCACGTGCAACATGAGAAACCTATTTTATTTCAGAATGCCAGTTTTTGACATCAACATCACCACAGCAACCTGATTTAATAACACATCTGAAATTCACTGTTAAAATGTCTAATTATACTTTTTCAGGAGCATTAAAAAAATCTTAGCAAGCAAATATAAGGTGACTTATATTCCACCCCTAAGTGGCCAGATACACAACTGTCCCCCTCTCTAAAAGCAGACACATATACTTGTATGCATGCAGTTGACTTTCAAATGCAGAAAACATATAAGTCTTATTTTGCTTTGGATAAATATGCATGCATACCCTTACGAGATAAAGAATTATCTGTAAAACAAAGTAACACCCAGAGCCAATTTGTAAACTTTTGTTCACATTTTGATATGTGTTTGTACTGTTTAATAGAAGCTATTTGTCATGCGTAACAAATTCAAGCTATTCTTCCTTGTAACTATGAACAGGCTGAAGTGCCTGATACCTTCAGGAGGGTAAACACAGGCACTGCATCACTCCCCCCTGCAACATTTAACACCGAAGCACCCTTATGACAGTGCTCAGCAGAAGGGTGGTTAGCGAGACCTTTAACAACCATAAGACACTAAAGGCATGAGATTGGCTCCGGGGACACCTGAGAGCAGCCTTTCAGTATCTGAAGGGAGCCTACAGGAGAGCTGGGGAGGGACTCTTTGTCAGGAAGTCTAGTGACAGGACGAGGGGGAATGGTTTTAAATTGGAAGAGGGGAGATTTAGATGAGATATTAGGAAGAAGTTCTTTCGTGTGAGGGTGGTGAGGCACTGGAACAGGTTGCCCAGGGAAGCTGTGGCTGCCCCATCCCTGGAAGGGTTTAAGGCCAGGCTGGATGGGGCTTTGAGCAACCTGCTCTAGGGAGAGGCGTCCCTGCCCATGGCAGTGGGGTTGGAACTTGATGATCTTTAAGGTCCCTTCCAACTCTAACCATTCTATGATTCTATGACAGAAAAACCACACCAGTTTTACAATCTTCAGTTTCTCCAGCGGCTACCTGGCAGGTCCAAGGCACTGCCAACCCCGGCAGAAGGGCGGTGATGCCCCTATCCCGCTCCCCCGGCATGCCGGCGGCACTTACCGTTAAAGAAGTCAGCGTGCACGGCTTTCTCGTTGGCGGCCAGGTCCATCAGTAGCCCGGTGCTTCCCCCTGCCTGAGACAGCAGGCCCTCAGCGCCTCCGGGCCGCAGCCGGGCAGCAGGGCGGCCCCGCAGCCGCCACCCTGCGCCTCGGCCACCCCCGGAGCAGGGCAGACCAGCTTCCCCCGACACCGCCCACCCTTCACCTCATCGAGATCCACGTAGGGACCGGCTCCCTCCGGGAACATCTCATCCACCGCCGGCTTCATGGCAGCTCCTCCACTCTGCACCGCCACTTCGGCCCGCGCGGGGCCTACTTCCGCCTTTAAGGCCGGAGGGCTGGGGGCCGCTCTGCACACTCGGCGGACTCACCTCTCGCTGGTCGTTGCCATGGCGACGAGGCGGGCCCTGGGCCTGGCTGGGGAAAATGGCGCCCGGCGTTTCAAAGGGCTAGAGGGCACACAGAGATTGCTGCCCCGTGAGCCTTAATGTGTGAACAAAACCAACAAAATCCTCGCCCAAACCCGCAGCAGAATCAATAATTTTATTGATTTCACACCAACGCGACTAGCTTTTCCACACAAAGGCTACTTTAAAGCATGGACTGGCCTGCAGGAGTGCTCTACGTGGCTGAAGGGGTAATTCAGGGTGCGTTTGCTGACAGTCGTGTATTCGCTTAAACATCTCAGCAGCAGCAAAGAAGTTAGTGCTCGTGGTTGGGCACGTGGTAGCCAAGGTAACTTCCAAAAGGAAACTGGGCAAAGAAGGCTCTGGCCATTTCCTCGATCCTGTTGTAGGCTCCCAGCGTCCGGAAATATTCCACATAGGACCAGAAATCATTGGATGAGAAGGGCCAGTATGGCAAGGCTGCAGATCCCTGGTGGAGAGCTAAAATTTGGAAACAACAACAAAAAGACAGATCACTAGGATGTGAAGAAGTCTTGTTGAAAGCTTGGGCCTGGGAGCCGCTGAGGTTTGGTGTCCTCTGAGGAGCCCTTTGTGGGTGTGTGGACTCCTCTGGCAGGAAAGGGGCAGCAGAGCCATTGCACTTTCCATGCCCCATGCTACAGAAGATGTCTCCTCACCTGATGTGCCCTCTGCTCCAGGAGTGATGGAATGGGACAAGACAGAAAACTGGCATCATAGAATGGCTTTGGTTGGAAGGGACCTTAAAGATCATTGAGCTCCAACCCCCCTGCCACGGGCAGGGACACCTCCCACCAGACCAGGTTGCTCAAAGCCCAACTCTCTCAGCTGTGGTCCAGACAGGGTCTCACCAGAGCAGAATGAAGGGACACCACCAGCATTCAGGACAAGTCAAGAATTCCCTGGGCTGCTTTGATTTCTAGAAGGTAGATGGGTATTTAAAAGCAAGGAGAAATTGCAATTTAAGGCGTTTTCCCCATTCTTCCTCCATGCTGTTTCCTCTGCCCTATATAACAACATCAGGAATAAGGCACCATCACCTGTGCTGCACCCCTGTAGCTGCCTGCTCTGCCCCGGAAAGAAGCCAGGCAGTTGTCCCCACTCCATCCCAGCTCCATACAAGAGAAGCCAGAGGTGCAGCATCTGTCCTGGGCTCCCACAGACTGGGTCCCTGCTGTCGCAGCATTGCCTGGGACCCTAGAGTCATGCCTCTTCTTAGGGGGACATATGACACAGGCTAAGGAAACAGAAAGGAAAGGCCTTGACACTTCGAAGACAGCTGCAGGAAAATGTGAGATATTCATTGAAACAAGATTTCCGGTTCAGCAGGAAAACAAAAGTGAACTGAAAATGCAGGAGCATTTCACCCTTGGGCCCAAATCTGGGCAAACACCGAAGCAGATATATAAAGGTAAACACTTGCTGAGACCACATAGTTACAAATGTCTTTCTGTGCAAGCAAAGCTAATGCCAGTATTTTGATTTCAATTAAAGCCCATTTAAATAAATGGGAACCATTCCACTCACCAGGCTCAGCTTGGCACTAGGGTCTTTAGTGGGAATTAAGAGCCTTCAGCAATCCTATTGTCAGATGTTAATTTTGCAGAGTAAAGTTTGCAGTGCGCTGGCACAGATGGCATGTGACAAATCAAATGAACCAGGCAAATGCTGTCTGCAGAGGAGAATTCACTGTTTGTACCAACTGACCTTAGATTCACTTTGCAGTTTGCTGCTTGGCCCAGCGTAAAAGAAAACTGTAATTGTTGGTAATGAGAGCAGCAGGACACTGCCTGAGCAAGGTTTTATTTTAAGATTGACACACGCTCTCCTGACTGTCTAAAAGGTTGCTGCAGAAGTGTTTGCAGTGCACAAATATACAATAGTGACCTTCAGCTTCTGAGAACACAGATACTGCATTCAAAAGATTTTAGAGCCATAAGGAAATGAAACAGAGCACAGGGGAAAACCTTCTGAATTAAAAGTAGTCCTATTAGCCCTTATTCCATATGTATTTTTCTGTTTTCCATTTCTGCTATAATACTTTCCATGTGTATTTGTACCTGTGCAGCCAGGATGCTGCTGGCTGTCCTGCTGGTTACACCAGCTATCGCAGTACCTTCTTACTGCAGGTACTCCTGTGCAACTTTGTTTTCAGAAAGAATTCTGTCTGTAAACACCAAAGAGAGCTTAACTAATAGTAATCATCAGTAAGCCTGTGTAAACATCATTAGGATGTTGAGGGTTTTTTTTTCCCTTTTTTATTTTTCTCTCCAATCAAAGGCAAACACTAATCCAGCAGGCTAATCACACAAAGCGACACAAACCACAGGGTAGCCGTGCTAAGGGATTTATTCCAACATTTCTTTAATTGGATTTATGGCAATTTGTAAGTGTTAAGCTTTCTGTCGTGGAAGTCGGTATTTCTTGCCAATAACGAGACACACATATAGTATTACAGTTCAGGACAGACAGAATTCTCAGATGTCTAATATGCTTGTAAGTCTGGTGCTTTCCAGTTACAGTTTTCTAGAACAGAATTGGTGACTTGACCATAACCCCTTTTTGTTTTAAGACGAGGAGTATAGTAGCTCTATTATTAATCATTAATATTATCAACCTTTAATAAATATTAAAGAAATTTTAAAAAAATTTACTCTTCTTTCTCTGCCACAAGTAGATGAAAGTGCTTCCACAGCCCACCAAGGTTAGTAAGCATTCCAGCCAAAGTAGCTGCTGGGGATCAGATGTGGGGGTTACAAATGACTCTTCTAATTGTTAGTGATATAAAGGAACGAAAAACATTAAGAATTACCGTCTCCATCCTGGATTGATCGGGCATCTGTAGATAAAGAGGAAACTCATCAGTACCAGCTCCCACAAAGAACTTTTTGTTAATAAAAGGCTTGCTGTGTAGCCAGAAGTGGACAAGTTCTTTAATGCACACATAGGAGCCTCTGTACAGCCAAGTGGTTTCTGTTTCTTGAACGGCTGAATAAGGAATTCCCCATTTGCAGTCACTCAGTGCTACAAACCAAGTACTCTTAATTAACAGCTGGAGTAATTGTGATTAATACACCGGCAATATTTGATACTAAATAGAAGATACCATATAAGTAACAAAATGTGTCTGGCTCTTTGAAAGAATAAATGAGAATAAATTCAGCAGTAATCTTACCTGTTAGGATGTTCATCAGCATACAGAAAAATATTAAGCCAATAGATGTCATCTTTTCTGCAAGATACCGGTTGTGTTTCTGAAAAATAATCTGTACAGTTGGAGATTATTACAAGAGATTAATAATATAATAGCTATTATTTCTTCTTTTATTTGATTAATATGTTGCAAAACAGATTCTGATTAGTAATAGAGATGTAGCAAGGTCCAATTACATTTGCCTTACTGTTCCTGAACTGCACAGAGTGCTAAAGGAACCACAAGTCCTGAAGCATATAGTGATATTTTGGTTTTAGGTGGCATAAATCCAAAAGGCTCCTCTGAACTGACGTGAAATTAAGTGTCTTTGGAAATGTTTTATTTTGTGGTTAATTAATTGCACTTCAGAAATTACCTCTCTCTCTCCCGTTTTCTTCTTCTTGCAGTGGTAAAGGTCTGTAGCTCCAAGTCAGCTACAAAAGTCCAAAAGGATTTCTTTTCCCTTAAAATAGAGCTGTTTAAGGAAGGGTGGGAGGAAAAGGAGATAAACGTCACTGAGTTACTACACCAATCTGATTTTGCTGCCTTCACATAGAGGCTTTTTTAACTGCTCACATTTGCATTATGTTTCAACACTGTCCATGGAAGAGACAGAGGACAGTTTCAGAGTGGGAATCGGGAACTCTGGCAATAACACTGCTGTATTTTGAAGACAGAGGGAAAAAATCCAGGAGCAAATCTGGCTATAATTATTATCTTTGCTGCCTTCCTGATTTTATTTTTTCCACCCTTTTAGAAAAATGGATTTTAAGAAATGTTATTTGAGCAAACTGCTAAGATAATATTGAGGTCCCTCTTCATCTGAATCACAAAACCCACAAACACCTGACACTGGCTTATGCTTTTACTTGGGATCCTTAAAATCTAGACCTTAAAGCGTGCACAGGCACCAAGTGCCCACTGAAATCAATTGGCTTGCATCAAGCAAAGTAGGTCCCCAGTGACCTCAGCCATGGTGATGGTGCAGGTACTGCAGCCTTCAGAGAGGGTTGATAAAGAGCACTGAAATGCACTTGCATATTACACTGATTTCCTGGAAAGATTCCTTTCCCAATGCCAGGCAGGTGCTCCAGGCTCCAATCTGCGCTGAAAGATCCAGCACTCTGAGAAGCCTGGAGGGGAGACACAGTTTGGAGAATAGTCTGTTGACATGTACATCTTGATTGCTTTTCTTTTAGCACAGGACTCCTGATGGCAGTAGGTGCAGTCAGGGAGTAACCTGTAGCAAAGAGAATTCTGTGACTCTAGGGGTGATGATGTGGGGATCTCCATGCTCCTAGAAGATCTGGTCATTCAGGTTGTGTTGCCAAACCTGGCAGCTGTTTCCAGATGGCTCCACTCTGGAAAGGAAGCACCAGTGCAGAGCTTACTGCTCACATTCGTGCTGCGATGTTCTGATCTGCTCCCTCTGGGCTGGGAGTTTTCAGTTGCCTTTATGGTCTACAAAATTATTTCTCTACCTCATTTCTAGATGCCTGCATTTCCCCACTGTACATGTGGGTCCTGATGTTGGGGTCTTTGCCCCTTGGAGCTCCACTTGCCTGCCACAGGAGCATCACACAGCCAAAATCTTCACTCAGGCAGAGTTCTGGAGTGGAGAGACCCAAGTGAGTGGCCTTGCAGGAGGCCCCAGCTTTGCTGGAGTGTATTCCTATCTACACACAGGCTTAGATAGCCCTGCCAGGAATTAAAGATGTTCTGAGCAAGGGAAAAAAAGCAGTGCTTTGTAGCACCACAATCTGTGCCAACTCTTGTGGAGGCTGAAAAGAAAAATATTATGAAAGCAGAACATATTCTATCTTTGAAAGCTTTTCATCCTCCTGCTTAATATTTCCTCTGCCTGCAGGAGGGGTCCCACATCAGCCACTGCTGCTGGCGCCTCTGCTCCTCTCTCCTGGGTGATGGAGGTGCTGGCAGGAGAACGCTCTTCCCTTGCTTGGTGGAGTCCTCTGGTACAGCCGTGCACCCCGATCCACCCACCAACGTGCCTGCAAAGCCAAACACCACTTTCCTTTTCACTGCCTGATCTGCATATCCTATTCAAATAGACTATGAGAAGCATTGACATATGCTAATACATGCACAAAACAGTCATTAGCTGTAATTAGATAATTAGCAAAAAGCTATTTCTGAGAACATCCATCAGTACCGTTTTGTTTTGGCAGTCAATAAGGGAGGTCTAGTTCCAAGTGGGAGGTAAGATAACATGTTTGGGATGATGACAAAGGACAGTAATGATGTTCCTGACACAGCCACATCATGCAGCTCTCCCCTCGAGGAATCAGCAGCACAGTAGGAAGATGACAAAGTCACAGAGGTTCTGAGGTGCAGGGTCACTCAGGTCACAGTGCAGTCTGCCACAATGCTAGGTGATCTTAGGATGATTCACATAAGTTGAGGCTCGCCCTATCACACACCTTTACACCCACCTCCTTTACAGTTTCTTGTTCTGTCTTTTGAAGCTGGGAGTTACCCACTTCCAGAGCCAGGAGGATCACAGGTCTAACAGCACGACAGGCTTCTATCAATGACAGGCTTTCAGTTTAACTCATATCAGAGTTTTCCATTTGCTGAAGCACCAGTTGGAGATGGAAATAAATTCTCAGGATTGCCATGCTAAAAGGAGTCCTAGGAAATTACAAGAAGAGAATTAGCATTTAAAAGAGTTGTACCGAGTGATACAGCCAAGAGATACAGTTGTTTTAAATGTTAATCCCTTTTCTACCAAGGCTTCTGTTGTTTTACAGGACTGCCTCCCCCCACCACAAGCAGGTTCATTCTATCTCCTCCTTTCTTTTTGCTCTGGGAGCCCTTTCCTTTCTTCAGACTCCACACACAAGTAACGACACTGGATGCCCAGCACAAGTGGGATCAGTTCGCAGAGCCTTCCACCAACAGCTGCTGCCCCCCAGGCTTCTCTGCTACTGAGCAGTAATTAGAGATGCCAGGGTGCCCACAAAGACAGATTTGGCTCAGCAGCAACGACGTTTCAGTAGCTGCTATAGCCCTCAACACTGCAGCTGCTCAGAGTCCAGTATTTTAATCTCTTCTGGTTTGAAAGGAAATTTGCTTTTTACTCTTTTTCAGAAAGGCTCATTAGTTCAAAACACTATTATATTTGCTGGCAGCAGGTTTTTTAGGTTCCTTATCCCCAAGTTCACATGAAGTATTTTTAGCAAAGGCCGCTGACTCCTAAAAGCTTTGCTACATTATAGAAGGGGCTGATGGTAAAGAGCTTCTCCCACCCACCTGTCCCACGAGGCTCCAATCAATATGCACTTTCTGTAGATGGCCGTCGAAGCCAGAAAATCCCACATACACCAGTCAGCTCTGTCAGCGACTGAGATCAATCGGAGCATTGAGGACATTCCCATGGGAATAGGGGAATGCAGTTTGGGCAGCATCGTTGTTTGTGTGACTTGCTCCCTGACGGGGAGCAACCCTGGAGCTGCCAGCCCTGCAGCCCTGCCTTCAGGTCAACAAAGTGCTAATGGGCTCTTTTACACAGAGCCAACTCCTGTGGAACAATTCAGCACTCTTTGTCGATTAACAAGAAACAAAGGTGAAAGAATAAAATGTTTATTCTTTTGAATAAGTTTGAGTTTATGGATGCCTTTGTTTTCTTCAATAGCTACGTTAGAGTACTGTTACACACAGAAATTTTCTGCAATTCTCCAGGCACTGAAAAAACCCCGTAAATTGTTTTAAAGAAGCAGAATATTTCCTATCTAATCAATAAGCAAAAGCGCACTCATGCAGAGAGCTGTAAGAACTTACTAAAAACCTAAATGGCACTTACAGCTGCATCAGAAGGGCTTCACCCTTGGACTGAGCAGACGAAACATTCTCTGTAGGGTTGCAACACTTGTACACATCAGAAATGACCAACGGCAGTGGTACACAGACCATCCCCAGGAAACACAAGGGTTTGATTATTTCCTGCAGCAATTTGGTCCAAATAGTACAGGTCAGAAGGAGATTCAGATGAGTGGAATATGCTTTTGCCCAGACGGGTGTGAATTGCCCTAGACCCTTCACTCATCTCGTCCTTGAACTCTGCTTTGCTCTTCGTGAATACAGAAGCTCCAGAATTTTTCTGATGATGCTGGGTTTCCCAGGACAGTAAAGCCCAGGGCTGTCAAGGAGGAATCAGGGGAGGACCTGACAGTACCAAGCAGCCGAATAACAAAACGACCAATAAAAGTAAATGTAAAATGAGGTCCATGGGTAAACATCTCCAACTTTAAAGGCCCGTGTCACCTGACCATTCCCACTCAGAAACTAGATTTGGAGCTAAAATACAGTTCTAGTAAAATGTTTAGTGCTCAGACACAGGCAAAAAGGCAAATCAAATAGGAAGAGACAAAAAAAAAACCAACAAGGCATCACTGCTCCCATTTTAGCTATTGCCTGCAGTTTTGGTTTCATCATGACAGAAGGGCATGATAGAACAAGAAGAGATGCAAAGGGCTGAGCAGAATTCACAGAGAAGGATCAGCCAAAGCAGAATGGGAGTCCTCAGGCCAGCAAAGGGATGAAGAGACCTTGATTTCTACCAGGAAGCATCAAATTACTCTGGCGATGGGTTGGTCAAAACGAGAAGCAGTGGGTTTTGATGCAGTTAACCTGTGACGTGTCTTCTCATAACGCATTATCCACTGTGTGATGTCCTGGCTGAGGGTTGTCCTGGTCTGGAAGCAAAGCAGGACTGGGCAGCACTGTGCCTTTGTGCTGAATTTTATTCTCCTCAGGCACTCCCTGCTGCTGGGCCAGGTGAGATCCCAGGCTGACCCTGCTACAGTCCGTTTCACTGTCAGTTCTCAGGAGCAGACATTTTTCCTGCCAGCAAGTGGCTCCATCAGCATGATTACAGTTGAAGGTAGACACAGCAGATGGATTTGGGTAGTTACAAAACAATTAACAGAATAACTGCAGTGCAATTAGAGATAGCCAAGTTAAAATGAGCCACTTTCACCTGTACTGGAGCTAACTGTTAAGGGGAAGGCCAGATTTACAAACCACACAGTTAAGGACTAGCTCTAAACTTAAATAAATCAGACTTGAGAGCAAACAAGAAAGTGCATCTGTCCACATTTATTTCAACTTATTTTAACTTCTGCCTAAATCAAAATTCTATGTGTAGATACAGATGAGTTTCCAAGTGTTTGCAGAGAGCAGGCAGTGCTGTATAAAGCAGCAGGCAGCCAAACCACAGCACAGCAGCAGCTCTGCTGGCAGCAGAACTACTGCAGCTCAGATCCCTGTGAGATGCTCCTGCCAGGTATCCCAGCACCTCTCACCAGGAGCTCCCTTGTATCCTCAGCTCCCCACCACTATCCCTTTTCCTCGCAGGGCAGCACTGCCAGCTCCAAGCAGTGGGTTTGGCTTTCTTAGGAGTCAATGCAAGGCTTGCACAGCCCTGGAGGCTGGCCCACCTCCTCACCAGTCAAGCAACTGGTCCTGGGCCAGCAGCGCAGCTACAGGCTGACTTCTCTCCCATCACCACTAACACCAGTGAATTTTCCCCACTATCCATCTGCAAATTTTCACGTGAATTCCAAGAACCTCCCATCTAGGCTTCCAAAGTGGGTTAGAATTTGCTAATGGTTTCCATCAATTTTTGCTCTAGGCAAAATGGAGAATTAGGTCCAACAAGTCCACTTGGTTGCCTGCATCTTGTTTCCTCAGGAGATGAGGCTGGCAATGCCTGGTGGCACCACAGAAGGTATGTTGCAGCAGGGAGCCTTCACTTCCAAGCAGTTCTGCTGCAGGGAGAATGTTGCAGCAGCAACACCCAGCCTCTGGTAGCAGAGCATCCAAGGCTTGTCTTCTCCCTTCCTCTACCCATGTTAGACCCAAGTTCATTTCCAAGGCATCTTTTTGCATAAATTGGGCACTTTGCTTTAGCCATACTCAGATATATCCAACACAGCCACAGATGACTATGAACTCAGCAGGGAATCCAACAAAACTGGTCACTGAGCCCTTTCGTTGCTCTCAAGAGAGGATATGTTATTTCCCATCGCCATTTATAGCTAGGTGTGTCATAGCAGTAATTTCTGCCACTTTGAAATATATTCACAATAAGTTGCTTTTCAGACTGACTGAATGCCCCAGCTACACTTCAGCTATTAAGCCATCAGCAGCTGTTTATTGTTCTCATTTCACAAAGCAGAAATGTTTCTTTAAATAAAAGCCCATTAAATATTTTGTTACCAAACAGCGTTAAGATTTTAGTAGGATGAACAGAAGTGACCCAGGGTCTCTTCTTCACTTTGATTCATACTCCAAGGAGACTTCAATATCACCAGTTATACCTACCCACAAGCAGCTCTGCCTTATGGACAATAAAACTGATTGAAATAGATAGAAGAGATGGATTTGATTACCAAAAAAAACCAAAAAAACCCCAACAAACAAATCCATCAAGGAAGTCTGAGCAAGTTGCTTGTATATTTGATACCAGCATTCAATGATACTGCATTACAGGCTGTATGCTTGTAGCAGTTGCCAAGTCAAAAGCCAGACGTGAAGGGAGCAAGTTCTGCACAGTGGCCTGCCATGCTGGCAGTGACCTGGCTACCCAGGAGCAGGACATTAGCCCAGGGAGACTGTCCAGCTCTCAAGAGGTGGTTTCAGCTGCAGATCTACATTTGAAGGAGACTTCTACCAAGGAGTCAGCATCTATCAAGTGCACCCTACGGATCTGGACAGTATGAGCGAGGAGTGCAATCACCCTGTGTGCTCACTGCTGGAGATGCTGCTCAGCAGCATCATGGGATGCATGAGCAGCACCCACCTCTTGCCTCCCATCTCCCTTCCAGCATTTGGTGGAACAAGATCCATTTGTAAAGGTTTAATGAGTGCATTAATGCATCAGGGAGGAACTGCCAGCCATCACAGGAAGCACTTGCACCAGGGAGGACAGTGTCCCTCACGCTGCTCCGGGACAAAGCTTTGGCATTCTCTGTGCTATTCTTGGTCCTGCAAGAGAAGAAAGAAGACTTTGGTGAAGGCTTTGGTAGGGTCAGGAAGTATCACAGCTTTGAACAGTCACACTGCCTGGTCAGTGGGAGGAGGAGCCTCCCCTAAAACTGCAAGATTCACAGTTTGGCTCAGCCACATGTAGTGTCACTTCGCATGGGCCAGCCAGCACTGTGGGTACCACAAACACTCTTCTGCCCATGGCTTGGTCTCTCCAGCTGAGGAGCAGGGAGGATTTGGGAAAACTCGTGTCTCCTGTGTCCTATGTTCCCTCAAGGTTAGCAAAGCAGCCGAAGAGGGTCAGATGCCTGTCGGGAAAGAATCATCTTGTTTGTCCCTCTTACACGGGTTTGCTGCTTTAAAGACTGAAAGGGTGAGGACTACCAGTCACCATCCCAAAATGAAACAGCAGTTGTCTCCTGCCCCAGTTTTCCTGGGTAGCAGCAACCAGCGCTAATGCTGTGGCTGGAGGGGAAGAACAAACCCTGCACAGCTCTAGAAGCTTGTAAGTTGTAGTGACCCGGATGGCTCCTGCCTTCTGTGTTGGAGGCAGAGCTTAGCCTTACAGCTGGCCTATTTCAAGGTATTATTTATTCTGATCAGGCATTTAGCCTTCTAAGTTAATAACCTTACCAAGCTGTACAAGCTACTTTGCAGAGAGAAGTTTAGAGATTTAAGGTTCTAGTTTAGACTGATGTGTCAAGCTAGTAAGGTTGTACAAGACTCGAACCTAGTACGAAAGGTGACCAAATAAAATAAATTAATCTTCAAAACAGCTTTGTTGGCCTTAACACTGAAATTCCTTGATACTTACAGTTTAACATAGGCAAAGCAGTTCTTGTCTGCAGCATCTATTGCTAATAGTTCATCACTTGATGATAGCGCCCTGTGGCCCATGTTTGACACGTTACAGGAGTCAACATTCGGTTTAATGCTGCTTTTTGTCAGCGTTGACTGAAGTTTAGCCATATGCATCTGCAAGGCAGCTTCACCAGAGCTCAGGTGTAGTAGTTCATTTCATTCATGTGGAACAACACAACCCGTATAAAGGAGAAATCGTTGCGGTTGCTGGTGGCGTGTTTTCTGCTGGGACCTGTCCAGTTCCAGAGGAGACTTCTGGGGCAGGACACAGCCCAGGGCTGCTGCCATGGGGCTCCGGCTCCCTCTGCTGTCCACGGCCCGGGCATCCAAACTCTGTGGCACCACCAGCTCCAAGACAAAGGATTTGCTCATACTTCCAGATACATGGACTTTTCGTGGGTTCAGCATTTTATTGGTTATGCAGAACCTCACAAAAGCAAGTCGAACCCCCTAACAAGCGAAAACCATTACAAGATGGTAACAAAAGCAAACTAAGTTTAGCCAAAACCGCTTTGAGCCTCTGACAAACAGCAACAATCCACATGTTCAGAAACTCATTTGAGAGTTAATACTACACAACCAGCTTAAGAGTTCTTAAGGTTTATGGCCAATGACTCAAAATGCACAATCGTTCACCTCATAAGAGAAGGCTCTTTTAATTAATTTTAAAAAGACAACAAAAACAAAACCAAAAACAAACCAAAAATCAAACAAGCAAATCTACGGAGTCTCGCACAGTTACATTTTCATGTTTACATACAGCTCCCTATGTAAACATTTGCATCTGATACACCACTGCCTTTTTTCTGAAGACCTCAAGATGCTCTGGAGATCTAAAGGGCTCAGCCTGAGAGGTGCTGCCTGCTTTGACCCGACTCCAGCGCAGCGCTTGTGCACGTGCTGAACTTTAAATACAGGCAGAGGGACTTGGAGGAACTGTGGGGGCCGGCTCGCACGCCTGGCAAGAAACAAGCACTTTAAGTGCTCTGCTGGATTGGGGCCAGCGAGCCCCGTGCGTGTGAGGATGGAGCCGTAATTAATTAGCGCTCACATTGCCCCTTTGAGGTACATGCTGCTGTGTGAGCTGCTCAAAAACGTGGAAATGCCATTCCATGGGAAATTCAGTTATTTGAAAATTTTGTTGCTAAAGAGACTGTGAGCTCTAAATAAAATAAAAGCCTTGTTTAAAGCGTTGAAATAGAAATGACTTAAATGCGCTCTCCCTCCTTCCCATTACCTGCCACCTTCTCTTTGTCCTTAACAAAAAAGCATAATGGTAGTTATTACAATTGGAATAAACCAGTGTAACATAAAACTCTTGACCATCTCTAACCCTTCTGAAGCTGTGAGAGAAAACTAAGATTTTGTTGACATACCGACCCTTTCAGGCCTCGTGTTTACATCACAGACAGCTTAGAGCATAATTTATAGAAAATAAGGAGAAAAAAAGCCTGAAGTTTGCATTTTTTACGTTGAATGATTTCGTATTCCCGGACCCTGGCCTTACTAAGAGCCAGGGAGACCTCTCTGAAAGCACAGGAGTCTGTAAGGCAGGGAGGGGGTGATACCCAGGCTTACAGAACCAGGGGGCAGGGGGGACACAGCTGTCAGAAATGGGGCAGGATGCAACCAGCACAGCTGGAATGCAGAGTCTCCCCATTGCAGTGTGGCTGTAAATCTTGGTTTCTTTTGGAAACACCACGGCAGTGGTCCAAAGCCAAGCAGAAAGTCTGCAGAGCTTTAGGTGGCAGGGCAATCAACAGCTGTTCTGATAACACTGCAAAGAAGGGAAGTTAAACACACAGTCATATGCCTTAATGACCAGGGTTGGGATAAGTTGGATGTTTTAATGAAGTGCATGCTTTAATGTCTACTGAATCATGACTTCTGCCAGGCTTTAAGCCAAAAACAACTGAAGTCTTTAGATTTCCACTGTCTTCACCTGGTGAAGACATCGGGTAACTTATCCAGACAATTGGTTTTAAGCCTTCCAACAGCTCCATTCACTTCAGCAGGATTGCTCTGGCATGCCAACTGCTTGCAGTCAGCCACGCCAAGTTCCAGCTCAGGAGGCTGGTAAAGATGGCACTAAGAATCAAAAAAACCCAACAACAAACAACCAATTCAAATGAGACCCAGGAGAGCCAGAATGGGTAACACAGGCAATTCATGCTGTTGCTCTTGGCTTTAGATTTGCATCGGTATAAATGCTACAAAATTCTAAGCATGGCAGAAGAACCAGGAATTATTATTAATTAAGGCAAGAACAGAGCCAGCGAGAACCAGGGATGATGGGAGGGATCATTCTGATGGGGAGGTATGGCAGCCTGAGCAGTCTGGTCTAGCCTGCAGCAACCAGACAAGATTATTTTTAAGGTATTTTTGTATTGCTTTAGGTCAGGGGTTGATGATGTGCAGAGAGGAGTTTCTCTAAAGTTCGGCAAGGGCAAGGGAAAGCAAGCATGAACGTGATAAAAGGCCAGAGAAGGATTAAGCCCCTTGCTGGCTTCAAACATAAATGTGTCCTTATAAAAATAAGGCCATTTCCTTGTAACTGGAGTGTGCAGGAAGTTTGTTTTTATAAGCAGAAAATAGAACCTGTTCTTAATGAGGAACACTTGTCCATGGTCAAACATCTTGTCAACAATGATAATTCTTTCGAGCTCCTCTACGCCTGTGACATCCCAAAAGAATTATCTTCTAAGAAATATGATCAAAAAGTCCATAAAACCCAAACAAGGAATTTACTGGACAAGATTCTAAGAGCAGGAAATTGGAAAAATGAAAGCACAGTCAAAAAGGAAACCTACCATAAACGCTGCTGAGCCATAGCAGCAAAAAGTGGTGCATTGATGCTGACATCAATTACTTAGGGAAGGCTGGGAAAACCTTCACACCGGGAATGCATATGCTTTTCATTATCTGGGTCAGCCGTTGGAGAAGATTGAGCACCCCTGCTTGTGTCCTCCCGAGTCTGATGTGACCAAATCCGAGAAAAGAGGAAAACGAGTCAGAATGTGCATCTAGTGTCAGAGAGGAACAATCTCAGCTTCTGGACAGCTTTAGGACCTGTAGCTTTTCATCCTAAAAAGTTGCACACTGGAAGTTCGAAGAAGTACAAACAGGCACTTAAGGCAAACAAGGGGTGCAGGGCAGAGACCCCAGTCTGTGCTGTCATCCCCCCTCTCCTTGTCCCCTGGGGGAATAATGCAGCCCTTTTGCTGTGCCACCTGAGTAACCCACATGTGCAGGGCAGGGAGCGTTCATAGCTTGCTGCCTGCATTGTCTGCATTAGTGACATAAATCACAGGGCATTTTCTAAGGGCTGTGATTTCATGGGTGCTGCCTATAGACCAAAAAAAAAAAAAAAAAAAGAATGTTGTTGTCACATACGTGAGATACTGGTAGTGGACAGAGTACTTTCAGGAAGAATTTATATGATTTATTATCAAGATTCAGCATATTACTGTGCTATTCTCATTGAAACCCCTTTTCAGACCTTAACTCCACATAAGACCTATAGAAAAAGGGTACACTTTTTATGGCAAACAAGTGGCTGTGTGAAGGTCTTGAGTTTGCTGCCACCATGTAACCAATTACATCTGGAGACTCTGCACTCAGGACTTAGCACCTTGTTATTTTTGCTACTACCTCCTATCTCGTTCTCTGGAAGGACAGACGGAAAGCCTGATCACACTACAGTCAAAAGGAGACTTGCCATTAATCCTGCTGAAGCTGGGATTTCATTTTCTGTACGAGTCCAGTGCTTAATTCCATATGTAGGATATGGCTACAATATGGCTAATGCTCCCACGTACCTTGATTAGAGGAATGGAGCACCTCTCCTATGAGGACAGGCTGAGAGAGCTGGGACTGTTCAGCCTGGAGAAGGCTCCANGAAGCACCACCAGTGCCGTTGCCGTTTCCTGGAGTAATTTAAATTCACTCCATAATGCAGTTCAGAGAGGGAAAGGTAATACAGATTGAAACTTGCAGCAACTTGATTCAGCTCAGCTGCAAAAATGACAGATAGCCCCATCTGACTTGGAACTCTATGAAAAGGGCAGTTCATTGTGTATTACACTGGAACAGCTTCATTATTATTACATGAGCCAGCAGCCACAATGGCCAAGTAGATAAACAAATATGGGAAAATCAATGTTTTTCAGAATCTTACACTGTGAAGCACTTGTGCATGTGAATATTAAGGTTGGGAAAACCTCAAAAGTCTCTGATCCTTATTTCCAAGATCTGGTATCTTGTGAGGTTTAGTTACATAGTGAGAAATCTGAATCTTTGAGAACTTGACTTGAAAAGTATCTTTTTAATATACATCATTTTCTGGTTACTAAATAAAATAGAGAAAACCCTCTTCTCCAAAGCACAGATTTGAATAAAAAAGCACCTCTCTGCAGCGATGGGAAATTGCAGACCAAAAGGCTGCTTTTATTTAAATAGTAGTAACTATAATATTGAAAGATAGAATAGGCATTTCTATCTTTAGTCATCTCCTCGGCACTAGGGTGGGGCTCATTCCTGCCAAGGTATTTATACGTTTTTCTGGTTTCACCTAAATTGTTGCATTCTGCTTCTCTTTCTTTATATCTTTGTTTTGTGTTCTTATTCAACTACTTGGGGTGTGAAACTATATATATACCTGAATACAAATCAGATCTTTTGCAGCTTTGATTCTGCTGAAACAAAAACAAACAAACAAAAAACAAAAAAAAAACCCCAAACAAACAAACAAACAAAAAAGTTGAGAGTAACAGAAAGTTGTAGGTTTCATCAGCATGTGGAAATTTGCCCCAGACTTCACCCAATTTGGAGCATGTGTCCTTGTGGTAGGACCTCCCCCCTCCAGAAAGGAGACTTGTCTGGGCTGTAGCAGTGACATGCTCTGCACAATTCCCTTCTCTGGAAAGCCACTTTTTTAACCTGGCCTGTCCTCAGAGCAAGTAGTGTTTGCCACAATCGTAGATCCCAATCTTGAGACAGATTTGGAAAGGTGCTAAGATGTGCTGCATTTCATTGCATTCCACTGACAATCCTGGATGTGTGGGACACTAGACCTGAAGATGATAGATACAGAAAAGCATTTCCCATCTTCAGTTAAATTCCTTCAAAGAAAGAGAGAAAGAAAGAAAGAGAGAAAGAAAGAAAGGGAGTAAGGAAGAAAGGAAGAAAGAAAGGAAGGATGAAAGAAAGGAAGGAAGAAAGAAAGGAAGGAAGAAAGGAAGAAAGGAAGAAAGGAAGGGAGGAAGGAAGAAAGGAAGGAAGAAAGGAAGGAAGAAAGGAAGGAAGAAAGGAAGGAAGGAAGAAAGAAAAGAAGGAAGAGGGAAAGTAAGTTTCACACACTTCAAAAGTCTTTGCAGAATTGAGGGCATTTGGGGAGATGCCCTTCTGAGCATTTCTTCTGATTTGCTGAGGACTTTGGTGTGATTCAGAGCAGTAATTCAGAGACTCTTCCAGATGGCTTCAGGCTGTTTATTGAAGAAGACGACAGGTAGCATGTAAGTATGTAGCTATAGTCCTCCCCAGCTTCTAGATCTACTGAACACATTCGGCGAGAAAAAGTGGAACTTCTACAGCAGCATAATGCTGAACAGCTGTGACCAGAGCCTGTAACTATCAAACCGTGTTGAGAAAATGGTCAGGTTCTGCCTATCACCTAAGCTGTTCTCCTGCTCAGGAATATTTTGTAGATGACAATATTCAGGAGTAAATTGAGCCCATACGGGAGAAGAGCAGTGCACAGGCTTATGTTGTTTCAGTCTGTATGTGCTTCGGATATGAATGATCTTCCAATAACGGGGGAAAGGTCAGGTGGGGCAGGTGCTGTTTCATGTTGCTCCAGCGCTATATGATGTGCTGTCTTAATTATGTCATACACAGCAATCCATGTAGGCAACGTGTTTTAAATACAAGCTGTAGGCACGAGGCTTGAGTTTCCTCTCACATACGTTGGCTCCATGCTAGTATTGCTTCATCGCTTTCAGTGCAAATTCACACTGGTTTAGATCAGCAGGAATGAGATGGGAGGACGATTATATTCGCCAGATGCACATAGTCCCCTTTCTCCCAGATGCGTGTCAGGCAACCGGCTTTTCCATCTGTGGCCAAGGCACAAATAGCCATGGGCATGCAGCAGGGTGACAGAACAGACACCTGGGGTTTCCATTCCCCTTGAGGGAGGCAAACATGGGGACAGCCAGGGGTTAAACTTGCTGCTCTGCTGATGGCAAAGGAGGAGTTGTGCACCAGTAAGTCCCTCAGGAGCCGCTGCCTGGGACCATTGGCCCCAGGAAGGACTGGCTTTTCCACCTTCTACAGATTTCTCCTTGTGTTCCTGCAGAGACACTTTCACCCCTGTGCCTGCTAGGCATGCTGTGCTCAGAGGATGCTTTTAAAGGGTCACAGCTTTGCCTTTTTGTTCACCCACCTTTCCAGAATGTGTTGCGAACATCCTTACTGGGCTCACCATGCCCAGTATTTGCTCCCATTGAACTGAAGCCCCTTCCACTTTCAGGCAGAAGGCTTACTGCAACCCAGTTCTCTGTCTGGGAGATGGGGATAACAACTGCTCTGCTCATCAGTATGGACAGCAAATAGCCGTTGAAGCAGGACCTGTGTCTTACAGTCTTTCTGACATGAAAGGGTGCAGGCTTTGGTTGTAATAATTCTTCCCCCAAATTTTCACAGGCTGGATGAGTGCAGTTAAAGAATTAAACTAGGATTCTGGCTGTGTTGACATAGCAAGAATATCAAGATGCCCTACAGATCATCTGAAACCTGTTAATTTTGCATAATCTCAAAGTGACACATTTTTATTCGCAGGTATCTCAGGAACACATGTTTCTGCAAGAAAGTGGCTCAGCATTTCTGTCCTATGCTCTGTTAATCACAACCGACTGCTAGTATCTGAATAATACAGCAAATCTCCCACAGGATAAAGCTGACGTACGACAATTTGAATTCGGCTGACCTGGAAATATCTCAGTCATGGTTTTCACAAGCTGCATTGTCTGAATAGGGCAGAGATAATTGTGGCTCAGGCTAAAGGGCAAGGGGGACGGGAAACCATGAGGTGGTAAGCATGAAAATAAATAGCCCTCTGTCACGAGAACAGCCCCATTGAGGCATGCTGATTTTGAGCAGGAGAAAGAAATCAATCTGGGAAGACTCTGGACATGGATCAGTTCTCCTCTTCTCATGACCCGCAGAGCTGCTCACTGGGAAATCTCCTGTTTGTTGGCCCACTGGTTCCCCAGCCATTTCTGTCTGGGATTCGGGAAATCTTTTGCTGCCCTAAGCAGAGTGAACCCCATGGCACATCCCTCCAGCCACTGCCTCTGGCACCGGAGGTGAGACCTGGAGGGCACACAGTTGGGCACCCTCAGAGAGGGTGGGAAGCACAAATCTGTGTGAGCTATATAGTGATCTGTGATTTTTTGCTCCCGGGTGGCTCCAGAGCCATGGGACAGCTTAAAGCAATAGACCCTGGGCCTTGTTTTAGGACTTTCTGTATCTTTGTTTTTTCACTTCCTAAGTCCTCACTAGGACACTGGCTAAGGGGCAGGTGTTGCTTCAGATGCAGCTACTTCAGGTGTCTCCATTTCCCCACTTACTAGCACTGATTGACTCCCTAGGGCTGCTGGGAACACAAGCCCTTAAAAGTGAGGGGAGGAAAAAGGGTCTGTTTTCACTCTTGGGGCTCTTTTTTGTGCTGTGTGACTACTGAAGAGCCTTTTTCCTGAAAGAGAGAACTTTTGAACCCTGAAAGGCTAAAAGCTCTAATTGTTCCTGACTTGTGGCTTTGATCCCTGGGTATGTAGGGTAAAGGCATGTTGGTATTACTGGAGTGAGCAGAAGGAAAGGAGGGATTTGTCTGTTATTTGGGAGTGTTTTAAAGGAGGGTTTCTGAATGTGCTATTTTTTATACTTTTCTGCTGAATGCTTGATGTTTGGGTTTGTGGGTTTGTTTTTGTTTTAAAAAAGGGGCTAGATAAGTATCGCTGCTACTTGTGGTAAGTTCTGCCTTTGCTTTGCAAGTTAGTTCTGCTGAGAAAGTAGCAGGGCTATTCCTGTGACCTTGATGGGAAGTGTTCAGTGTGGTTATTGTCAATGCTTCCAGGGCAGCTGGCTTCAGTTCTTGCTGGAGAAAGCTAAGGGAAGCTGGAGCCAGGGAGGCTAGAAGGAAAAACTGAGTGGGTACTTAGTATAGATGTGTGTGTAAGCCTGCAGTACTGGGAAGCAGTGTGTTTTAGGCAGGTGGCTATGTCAGACTGTTACCCAGAGTGACTGATTTGATACTTCCACATTTTAATTCTGTGGCTAATTAAATTAAACACTTTCTTTGTGTGTGGAAATTTACTTTTTCTAAGAAGTGGATGAAGTCGTTCTTCTAGGATCATTTGCCTTCAAACAGAGGCAAAATAGAAGTGTGAAAGAAACCTTGTGGATGAAGTAGGCGAGGTGAGGGTGCAGAAACTTCAACTAGGCATGGACTTTTTCAGAGACAAACACTTCTGAAGAGAAATTATGTTGTGAACTGTGTTATAAAATGATTTCTGGGTATTTTAGATGTCTAAGGGTAGCAAGTACGGACATGTTTACTATTCCTCACAGAACTAAGTCCTGTTAACTCAATGTATGACTTGATGGTGAAGTCAGGCATCTGCAGCACCATGTGAATGCAGTCAGGAATGCTCCTTGGGAGAGTCAGTAACTCTGGGATCCTCACAAAAGGACTGCATCTGGGTCTGTGCAAATGCGCTACTGCTTTAAGGATCACTAATGAAAGACAAGGGATTTGTTTGCAATTAAATTGTATTTATAAGATTTCTTTTTTTTCTCTGGTTGATGGCTTTCAATGCTTGACACCTTTTTGTTTAGACATATGAGAAATAATACAAACCTCATGTGCCACCTACTTGCATTCCAGCCTGACTTGATTTCCAGGGTGTGAGAGGACTCCCTCAGATATTGTTGAGGGACTTTGAACAACAGAGTATAGAGACAGAAATATTTTTGGTGGAGACTGATGGAGTGACTCTTGCTGCGGAAGTCTGCAGTAAAAACATGGGAGGTCTGGCATTTTTTGTTCCTAGAGTTTGGCAGTAAGTCTCATTCCAATATTTTAACCCTTCACCAAGCTACTGCTTCATACAACTCCCTCACATTTATTAAATAGTCTTTAATAAATATCCCCGGCTGTACTCACCAAGGAGCGTGGTCCTAAATCATGCAGTGATGGCTCATTTCTAAGATAAGATGCACAAACGTTGTTCTCCATTGGGGTCTCTGAAATGGCAGACCCTCCTGCCAGGGCAGTGCCACAGCACAGCTGCCCGGCTGGCTGGAGCTGGTGGTGGCTGACACTTGCGTTGCCTTCAGCAGGCATGTTCCTTGCCAGTGTCTTCACCATCTTGTTATGAGGTGTGGCTTTGACTTTTATTTTCCACTTAATTTCCCTTGCTGAGTGGTATGGGGAGCTGAAGGGAGGGAGGGCAGGCTTGACTAAAGGCTGGTGAACTTCAGTCATGTATTGCTTGATGATTTGAATGTTTAAGCTCTCTCAGTCTGCTTGTAAAAGCTATTCCTCCTCAAGGAGAGGGCCTGCTGTCATCCCTGGGCTGGATGGGGGTAGTGCAGGGGCTGCCATGTTCCTGGCAGTGGAGCAGGCCTCCTGACTCCTTTAGGCCTTGGAGAGTGGATTGCAGCCTGAGCTCTGTGTTTGAATGTACTGAGGCTTTATCCCTTTTTTGGTATTATTACATATGTTCTGACTTAGAGGGGTGGGATTTAGCAGAAGATGCTTTGTTAAACTGTTTATCTCAGTTTTGTGCTTAGGGATCTGCAGGCGCAAACATGGCAGTTAGGTCTCTGTGCCACATGCCCCAGGGGAATTCAGCCACCTAAAAAATGAGGAGCCTTGTCATGCTGCTGATTCTCTGTAGCCTATGGTGTCCCCAAATGGCATTTCTTTCAAAGGAGTGGTGGGATACAAGGAGGGCCAGATATTCTGGCTGAAGGGAAGGTATAGAGGTGGTGGATATGACTGAGAAAGCAGGGGTTGGGAACTAGCTATGTTATCCCTCTTCATTGCAGCTTATGCATCTGTCCCAGGAAGGAAAAAAAAAAAAGACTGAACAAGGTACTAGTTAGTGTGAAAAGCACCTCAAATTGAGTCTGGATTATAAAGAACAAGTTACAAATGAAGAGTGGTCTGCCTTCCCCCCACCTCCCTTTGCCAAAAAGCTTGTCGTGTGCAGTTTCCCATTGCATCAGCCCTTCCCTTGACCCTGGCACAGACTCCTTGGGAGCAGGGGCTATTTTCTCCGAAGCACACTGGCAGAGCAAGGTGGTCCTTTGGGGGCCAAGCTGTAATGGCTAGGCCTGAGTAAAAGGTGAGTTTGGAAAGAGAAGTACTGCTAAAGCAATGTAGTGAGGGTATGATGAGTTGGGCAGGCTGTCATGTGTTTTAAGCTCCTATTTCACTGTCCGCTATCTTCTGTTTGTATAGCACTTGCTTGGAAGGATCCTGTGCACAGGCTGAACCCCTGGAGATGATAGCAAGGCATGGAGTCACAGCAAAGCTCGAGGCAAATGTGAGCAGTGGCTCTGGGCTGGGGCATGGAGAATCCAGGCCTGTGTCCTGTATGCTTGGACGGTGCTTTGGAGGAAGAGGTATGGATCAATGCTGGGCATAAAGTATGCATAAGAATATTTTTCTTTATAAGCTTTGAGGCTGGAAACTGATTTAGGTGTGGAACCAGAAATTCCTTCAAAACTTAATTTGTAACTTTCCAGTAGACGGATGTAACCTAGCTTGTGATGGCCTATGTGGCTGTTAATCATAAGTGTTTAAACTCAGTAGAGCTCTCAGTCATGACAGCCACCTCAGCCAATTAGTCATGGATTTCTTGACATTCAATTTTGTTAATTTAGAGTTTGCTACATTTCACCTCATGGCATTTTGTTCGTGAACACATTTGGAGAAAGTCTTGTGCTAGTGATCAAGATTAATTGTCCTTTTTTCAACAACTATGCAAGAGATCTTTTAGAATCCTGATTTGGTGTGAAGTCTTGCTTCCAGTTGCTTGTGTAGTTGTGGATATAAGATAGTGAATATGCAGTTGGGGAACTTAATGTCTGTATTCATACTGAAGGGCCTAATAGGTCAATTCTAAAATTCTGCTAGCTTAAGACAAATAATTGGAGAACACCTGTCTCTGTTTTAAATTGCCTTTCCTTTATAGAAAGGAAGTGATACAGGATATTAGTATTTACATCAAAGTGTATTGCTGAGCTCCTTCTGTGTCTTCCAGACCCGGATTTTGCCAGTATTGATCAGCTGGTTCTCATGCACAAATATAGAGGGAAATCACAATACTCTATATAATGATAATCTTCTGTACAGGCTTTCAACTGGAGAATGCTTCTCTGTGGAGTAACACACATTTTCTGTGTTTTTAAATTGTATGACTTGCAGCTACCTGTCCTAAAAAATATTTAGCTGGGTCAGGGGTTTAACTCCCAGTTCTGGGGGAGAATTGCCCAGCTGAAACTTCTTTCTTCTTAAGGTAGGTTCAGGGGGAAATTTCTTGGGTGGTGGGGACTTTATTCACGTGACTCTTTGGTTGAGGAGAAGTCCTAAAACTTTAAGGCTTGTTCATAATCAAGTGTTTCACAGAAGTATTTTGGTTGCCTTTTCATAAGGCTAAGAAGTTTGTAACTAAACTGTTCTGGGAAGTAGGAGACTTTTGTTTTCACCAAAATGCTAATTTAAGGAAATGTCCACCAAGAAATTAGCTGTTTTACCAGGACCTCCAGTACCAGTGCTCATTTGATATAAAACTGTGTGTAGTTTGACTAGTTCCACCGAGTTCTGAAGATGTGCTGTAGGCTATAATGCCTCGATTGTCATCATCTAGGCAGGCTTTACCAGGTCGTGTCACTTAATGCCAGGAGAGGGCACCAGACAGCAGTGACAACGGCCGTGCTCAGTGCTGTCCTCTGTCACTGCAGAAGCAGCAACTCTGTCAGGTCTTCCTGGTAAAAAATAAACTTTCCTATTACAGCAGCTTTGTGTGGAGAGTGACTGTATGTGTAATCGGAAAATGTTTGTGCTTATGCATTATGTTTAGGTTACAGTCCCCGGAGACTGCATAATCCGATTTATGTAGATTTCAGAAATCAGTATTTGTATATGAAGGGATGATAAAAGTGCTGGAGAACTTGAATCTGAGACTTTATAAGAAATGTAAAGAAATTGGGAGCTGAACTCTGCCTGCAGTGGTGGAGCTGTGTCCCATCAGCTCCTGTGGAAATCCCAGGCTGAGATGCAGTGTTGTATTGGTGATGCTCATGTGAAACCTCACCCATGTATAGAACAAACACATGGGAAGAAAGTGGAGGAATCACCAGAGGACAGGTGTCCCAGGACGCAGACCTGGAGAGCTGGCACTGCTTGCCTGCCTTACTTTCCCTCCTCTAGTCTCTCTATGTCTCTTGCTTTGCCTTTTTGAGATATGTGGGAGCTTGGTGGACTTTTCCTGTAATCTGGTCAATGACTTTTTGAATAAAGTAGAGTATCTCTTTAGAACTCTGTGAATAATTAAACTATAATTCTGATCCTCTATTAATGGAAAATAAATGCCTACAGAGACATGTCATAATGGAGGCTTAATTATTCTATGTAGAGAATACTTAAAACTGCCTGATTATTTTTTCCCCCCCACCTATATAGAAACACATTAACAATATTTAGGCTGAATACAGAACTTGGCTGCATCTAGTTTCCTCTATTTCTTTGGAATGAACTATTATCTCCTAATATTGGCTACCCTTTATGCCTCAGAAGCATTAACTAGTTGAATGTATCAGGATTTCATAACATGGTA
Organism: Thinocorus orbignyianus; assembly: GCA_013400375.1. Lineage (NCBI taxonomy): Eukaryota > Metazoa > Chordata > Aves > Ciconiiformes > Thinocoridae > Thinocorus > Thinocorus orbignyianus. The sequence goes on from VXBW01004687.1 coordinate 282,455, forward strand.
ATCATCCATTTTCTAATATACTCTGATCCTGTGCCTTTACGGATGCTTTGACTCTCCCTGACTTCACTGGGAATTGAGGGTAGCCAGCTCTTCAAAGAGTTGGCCTCACAGTTAATTTGCATGCTGAAATTGGCATTTATATTAAGTTACAAAAAAAGCAGTCTTGGTGAGACCTGTGAACATTTCTGCAGAGTTCTGAATTAGCTGCAGGGCTGAGGTCTGACTTTAAGAGCTGATGTAAAAAAAAAAGTGTAAAAATGTATTTATGTAGACCCTATTATTCAGGGATGTCAAACTCTAAAACTGATTGCCAGCTGCCAAACTGACTTTCTGGACATTTTTTTCTATTTCTGACTATTTCAATATTTTTTTTAACCACTTTATACTTTATTCCATGACTTTGGGGGCAACCTATGGTTTAGCTGCTTGTTTTGCTTCCTGGATAGCACCTTCCAGCGAGGTATCCCAAAGTGGTCTGAGTACTTAAACTTCCAGAAAGTGGTTAGTCATGCCTTCAGGGATGGACGAAGCCATCAGCTCCCTGAACAAAGCATCTACTGTATTAAACCAAGTCTAGGGAGCCCAGCAGAGGCTGAAGGGTGGCTTGGAAAACATACTTTTACTCTCTGTTCCTGAGCAAGTGTGTAAATGTGAGTATAGATGATTGAGGAAACCTTTCTGCCAGCACCTGAAGCTGGGCTGAGACCAGCCCCTGACCAGGCACAGCTTTCTGTGACTGCAGAGCTCTTCTCCCCTTCCTCAGAGTAACACTGTCTTTTGTGATATCTTTGTCTGCTTCAAGCAGTGGCACAACTTCTACTAATGCATTTCAATAATGCTTTTTTATACCAGCGGGATTAATCTAATAGTCTTTGCTTTCCTTTCTTTCAAATTAGGTGGAGGAGCTTCATGCTGCTGGATAATTATTCCCCAAACCATAAGTAAATATCAAGCTTAGCTCTTACTCTTGAAAGCAAATCAACTTGTTTTCTTGAGGCAACTGGAAGGAAATTCTACCCCACAAACCCATCTCCCTCTGCCTGAAATAAAAAGGACTGTGTACTTACCCATCATCCTGATATATCAGAATTGTCTCTGCTTTCTGCCCTTAAACTGGGAGTAACCACCTGCCTTGTCTTGTGCTGTCCCATCCCCTCCCCAGCCTCTTCTGTGGTTTGGAATTTGTGCAGCAGCTTTGGCTAACCAAGGCTGTGCAACAGCACTTGCCATGAGTCCTCTTGCATGGAACTAATAAGATATTCCTGGCCACAAGTTGCATGAAATATTGCAGAGCACCTGCAGAAGGGAATTAAGTCAACATCTCCTGTTTGTATTTTGAAGAATCCTGTTTGTAATTCAAGAATTGTGCTGCCTCAATCTTTACAGTCGGCACATACATCAGTAGCATGTAGTTCATACAGGGTGGTAGAAATGCTAAGAAATTAGAAGAAAATTAGGACTATAGCGGGACTGAAGAGGAGAGGAGCAAAGCCAGGCATTAATATTTACTTGTTTTCTTTTATATTGTGCCTGACTTTGGCCTGAGCCTTGAATGTTTGCATGAGACCTGAGATCTTCTTGACAAACCCAAACCTCAACTTTTGCTGAAGAGCTTGAGAAGGATTTTAGTTCCCTGTCACTTGTCTCAGTTTTCTGGAGCAGATCCTGATTTCTTCCATAATGCTTTCCTAACCTTTATTACTCACAAGATCATAAAGGTATTGAATGCTATCCTGACTCTGGACCCACTCTTTAACTATTGCAGAGCTAAAGCACTGCAGAAGATGCAAATGTGCAGTACTGCAGTCTCTGGGGGTCTTGACTGCTGTGTAAAACTAGTAGACTTGGGAAAGAGCTGTGGTGTCTACTGGTTACTTGTGTTGCTAGTTAGAAGGAAGAAGCACAATGTGTTCAGCAAAGGCTTTGCAGTGCCTGCTCAGAGTGCCAAAATTGGGAATCTAACACCTGGCTGTTCTATTTACAGTAGAAGAGCCCTATCTGTCCAGTGAAGGTAAGGGTAACAACTGGTCATCCTACTGGAAAGGAGGCAGATATCCCTGGGATGACACCCTTATTCAGTGACAACTCAGATATGAGGCTTCTAGATTTGGGACATCCTTGGAAGTGTAAGGGCTCTGGGTTGAGTTTGCTGCCCAGCCTGTGTACTGCTAAAGGACTGCTGAACAACTTCAGCTGAGTCTGCTGTGTAGGGAGGTATTGTCTTGATTTTTAAACTGAAATAGTCAAAGTATATCACTTTATGCAAACTGTTATTTCAGGGTAGTAACCAGGGTTATGACAAGTAGTTGGGAGGGAGGTAATTTTGCAGCATTACCAGGTCTCCCTCTGAGACAGGGAGTGCCTTCCCTCTTTGTGTTTCCAGGTTGTCTAAGCCCACTTCATACTTGGCTCCTTTGCTGTTTTAGAGGTTATAAGGTCAGGACAAGTTCATTATCTTACTCCTTAACCTTCTTGCAGCAGCATAATATGGAGTTATCAGTAAAGAGTGTGGCAGTTTTTTCTAAGTTAACAGCCTAAGCACACAGGGCAAATGCAGTACTTGTGCTCACGAACACCAATTCAAAATAGCTGAAATCTGAACTGGGAAGGGTGAGGGTCTGATTCCAGTGCAGCTGGCTGCAGCCTTAGCATGAAATCATGTTGTACCTTCTGCATGCTAGTTTTGAAGAATAAACATAACTCATTGGAGTTTGTCTATTCCTTGAAATAAACTTTCTGTGCTTTCAGAGTGTGTGGCAGAATCTGTTCCTCATTGAGCTCATGAAAGCTTCATTCTCAAAGTGGCCATATGTTGTCTGATTATCCAGACTACCTATGTAACTCCCACATGTGTTTACCCAGCCTGGTTGCTTATTACTGCTCCTTCTGCTAGGGCTAATGATACCATCCTTAATGCCTCTATTAATCTTTTTTTTTTCCTTCCACAAGTGTCACTGTTGCTATTATCACACTATTTTTTCATGTGAGATGCCCCATTAAGTTGTTCCTTTCACTATCAAAACCCTTTCTCAAACACTTGGGTTTTGCTGGTTGTGCTGAATTCTTCTTCCCTGTGCATGCACGTGTGCAGTTGGGATGGCCATGTGTTATTTGGAAGCAGGAGAATCAACTCCTCTGCTTGTGGCTGTCCACAGCAGAGCTGATCCTAGTGCTGCATTCTTAATTTGAGCTTCCTCCTGCAGATCCTTTCAGTATTTCCCTGTTTCAGGGTTTGGTATCAGTCCCTTGTTTTGAAACCAGGTTTTTTGATGAAGTGAGGGGAAGGGGGACAATGGCTGCTAAAAAGAGAAACCTACAAAGTTGATGAATCTTATGCTGCTTCACTGACACTTGAGAATTCTATCTCTGCTCCTTCAAAAAGATGTGGAGGTCCTGTCTGCTGCTTGTATGGAAATGAGGTATCCTCCGTGACAGGCCACAAGCTCCCAAAGGAGGCTGTGACTGAGAGGAGTTAAATTAACATCCCCTGACACCTGGATACCTAGTGTCTGTGTTTTGCCTTGTCCTCATGGGATTGCTGTTGGCCCATCACTGCTGTGTGCCAGAAGAGGCTGTGTTCCCCTCTGATAGTGTGTGCTGAGTTACTGGGCAGCAGCAAATCCAGGGATAGCTGAAGGCAAGGTTGTATAAGGGGGAACTGGGGCTATTTTGTCTGCAGCATTACTTCTGTCCTTCAGAGGTTGTCTGGGAAGCCAACTTTTTCCATAGTTGGTTGAAAATCACATTGCATCAAACAAATGTTCTGGCTGTGCTTAGTGCTATCCTGGGGGGAGGAAAGTCAATTAGGCAGCAATAAAACAAATGTGGAATACTTTGACCAATCTGGCATGAAACAAGAGCTACCAAAGGTATGTCCTTGTGTGTCTTTCTAGCAATGTTATCACAACATGTGGTGCTGGGGGCGCTGGCATTTGTGGTGGGGAAGGACGGGCTAATGCTCACCCAAAGGCAGGCTCGAGGTCCAAGGCAGGGGAGGCCACTTTGTGAGTCCCATTCAGAGCAGTCCTGCAGCATGCACACAGCCTGTCTGCAGACTCACTGTAACAGTATTTTAAGTATGTCGCCCTTGGTTTTAGTTTCATGGATAATTTTAGAAAGCATATGCCTGTGTCTCTAATTCCCCCATTACTGCTGCTGCTCCATGTGTCAGATGGTATCTGCTCTCTCCTGACAAAACTTTCTCATCATCGCCACTGACATTCAATACTTTTGCTCCAATGTTGCTACTTTTAGTCCATGGGAAAGTTGCAGTTTGCTCTGCTGGCTCTGAGCAGCACGTGGGAAGGGAGGTGGCAGTGGAAGCAGAACCATTCCTGCGCATTTGTCATTTTTTGCCTGTTTCATTACAGAAACACCATATCTACAGTTCAGCACAGGGGTTTTGGAGACATCAAAAGTGTTGAATTCAAACTTAAAAGTTTTCAAGTGCCTTTTTAGATGCAGAACAGACAAACGCAATCTCTGAGAGATCAGTGCTTCATTTGAAAGAGTTCATTTGTTTACGATCCTTGTGCAGATGTTAATTGGAGCTCACTGGTCTCCCTTTCAGCCCCCCTTTTTGTCATAGGGCTGACATCACTATTGTTCCCTGACATCACTATTGTTCCCGTAGCAACCTGCACAGGTCTGTGTGTGCAGCTCAGCCGTACCCAGCCAGCAGTTGAGAGGAGCTCTCAGCAGTGGGGCACCCTGGGGCTGACCCCTCAGCGAGCAGCAGGCCTTTCATTTGTTCATACTTCAGTGGTTTGAAGAAGCTGCTCTAAGCCACTGATTACCTGCATAGTTACAGGTGGAGCTGGAGCAACAAAGCTGCCCCTTTCTCCCAAACTTTATCAGACTTGAAACACCATGGGCTAAAACTTTCAGTTTGCGGATCTGCATCAGGCTCAGTGTTTTGGGGAAGCTTCAACGGGAATCGGATATTTGTAAAGGTACTGTTATGCTCATTTTTAAAAAGATTGGGCTATGGACTAAACTTTCCAATATACAGTGGTTTTGTTTAATGGGATGACCTCTGCTCCTATGGGGAAGAGTCATCCAGATCTGACCAAATGAGAGGTATTTATACACTCCCCAGTCTTGCAGGCTCTGAAATAATTTGGTTTAGTAGTTGCTTCCCAGTTTGTGAGTGTGCCTTCTGGGGTACATCAGCATTTTGCCAATAATTTGTTGGGCAAGTAAGTAAGTAGTGGGAGCAGAGACTCCCCTGTGTGTTTTCCACATCCTTTTCTGGTGGCCCTGCAGCATCCAGGAGCTGGGGGTGAATGTGGCTGGCCTGCAGAAAGGTTAAAAGCTAAACAGGGGAACGAGAAAATGAAGTGAAGAGTCTGAAAGCTTGGACATGGAAGAGTAATTTGAAAATAGGCAAGCCTAGAGAACTGTATACAAACAGGTGAAACAGTGAGGTCTCAAAGGAGAAGGTGGTGTGTGACATGATAGGACAAAGGCTGTTTACAGAGCCTTTGACCCTTTGAGTACAGGATCAGTGGGTACCATTTCCAACTGAATCTTCACACCTTCCCTGCACCTGTTATGTTCAGGGAGTGGCCAGTCCTTCTGTTGCAAGAATTGCTTCACACCTGAACCTTTGTGTGGGCATGCTGTAAGGGGAGTCCCAGGAATGGATGAGAAACCCAGGATAACAGGCAAGCCTTGTGGAGGGGGAGTTTGAGCCTTGCATTTCAAATGTGTTTATCTGTGCCCACAGGGGAGTTCCTGCGGAAATGAGTCTTTCACCATCAGCATCTGCCCTTTGTTATCTTGGAGTCAGTTTTGCTCAGTCCCAAACAGCTTCTTAAGTCAGTTTTGGGTTTGTCAAGAACCAAATATAGTATCAAGAGTTTTGAAAATTGGTCTTAGCTGGCTGAGATTAAGGTCTGGAGTGCCTTACCTTAGGTGCAGAGTCAGTTTTGTGAATGTATAGTAAAAGCACCCCATCTACCTATCTTATTTGTGAAAGGATGTTCACTGATGTTTGAATTGCTTGGATAAAAGAGTGCTGAGCACTGGAAGAGGCTGTAAAGAAACATTTTGTGTTAGTGCGTGCTTTGAGCAGTGTGCAGTAAATAGGACCATGGGGTAAGTACCAGTCATAGAAGATGAAACATAATACTGTGATTTATTCTTGAATGAGATGAGGAACTTCTAGAGAAAAATAGGATGTGATCATGTAATTAGAGCGTATCATAATACAGGCTTTTCAGGAAGCAACACAAAGGCTCAACAGATATCTCTGAACTACTTAACACCTGGCTTCACAACCTTGCTAAAGTTCTTTTCATATGGATGGGCATAATATAATACCTCATACTGAAATAGCTCTACTAGCTAGGTTTGACCTTTTCATTACTTTTTCAGCATCCCTGCACCAGTTAAATGTTACTTCTATAGAAAGATGAAAATAGAGTGAAGAAGCAATTTCCAGAAGGATTTTAAGGACTTTTTTTTTCGGAGGGACTGTCAATCCTTTAGTGCTTCTGAGAAAAACTGGTCTAAATACTTTGCCTCTCATTTTGCAAATACCATGAAGCTTTGGCATTATAGGGCAATCGAAGTAACGTGCACTGCAGTTAAGAACCTGATGTAAACCCACACTTATCCAAAAGTTTGCTGGAAACTACTTTCAAGGTCAGGTCAGGTATCTGAAAAAAAGCTGCAGACAGTGAGGTGTTGCAGCTGTGCTGATTAGAAGACGGCTTATGGATGTTGTGCAGTTGAACACTTGGCTCTTGTACCAATTGAGGATGCTATAGGAACTTCTGAGAATGGAGTAGATGGAAGGGAATGGTCTGAGCTGAGAAAACAGGTTCACCGGAATATACAATACATAGCTATGGGTCCCTCCTTGGGGAAGAAGGGACAGTCAATTAGTTGAGGACTGCGTCCCTCCAGCCACAGCTCTAAGGGAAGGAAAGGGTCATTTCATAATGTCCTTGCTTGAATAGTCACTATGGTTTGGGGTTGTGAAAACTCTAAAGCATGCTTGAAGGAAGATTATTCCAGTATGTAGCTTCCACCTTGGGTTGTTTTTTTTAAATTATGAAAGTATATTGAAAGTAGGTTTTTAAAAATGTCTTTGGTACCTGCATATGTGTGCACGTGCCAGCCTTCTGATCATTACAGGCGAAAGCTTGTAGTTTTTCAAAGAAATAACACCAGAGGCTGATAATGTTATAACTGTGAGAATTGCCCGTTATTTTCAATGTTTTCACTTGCTCACTTGGAAATTCTATCTCATGTTGCAGTTGAATGCAGGTCTTATTCTCATCATGTGTCCAGCATTTTCAGACTCTACGCTCTTTACATACCTGTGTATCTCACTCCTGTTCTTGAGTGGTAATTCTCATCCTGCAATACTGAGTAATGGGATGAGTCATATCACCTACTCTTTAGTGCTCGATGACACCTTCCATTGGGGTTGTGTTTCTGATTTTCTCTGTTCTCCAAAGTGCTGCTGCTGTTGTTACCTTGAGATAATTGATTATAACCAAGGTTGCAGTGGTATAGGTCAGAGTTAATTTTGTGGAAGGCTGACATGCAAAACTCTGGCAAGTACACAGGCATGGTGACACTTGTAAACTCTTACAGTCCTTTACCACCTGCAAGAGAGGTCCTGGGCAGTTGTGCTGCTGGCTCAGCTTTTCTCCTTCTTCCTATCAGATGGAGGGGCCGCCCCCTTGTGTGCCCAGTTCCCTCTGCTAAGAGAGGAAGGATGTCCAATGGAGACTGGATGATTAGGACATTGCCTGTACCAAGTGTGGAGGCTGGTTAAAAAGGTCTTGGTGTGTTATCCAAAAACTGACAAGGACTGGTGAGAAAATTAACAAAATAGCAAAATGTGTCTGTCACCACTAGGAAGGTCTGCAAAGGAGCTGAGGTAGTTCAGAAGCAATTATCCTCTTCCAGGAACTGTATTTTTGCTCACTCTTGGGGTACAGCACTGGTCCAGCCCTGATAGATCCTGGGGTATTCCAGATCTCTTGGAGGACTGTAGGTCTAGGTGGAGGTACTCTGGCCTTACTTGAGTGGGGACAACAGGACTCAACTGTAGAACTTCTCTGTTGCTATGCAGGCTTGCAATTCCCTAGATCTTTGTGGTAATGGTTTTACTATACAAAGAAGCTGATCTGTTTGCAATTCTTCCTGAACTTGGGTCTACTAAGACAATCTTGTATAAGTACATTTTGGTTTTCTGTGGCTAAGAATAGTACTTGGCATTATAGCTGGCATAGGAGGGACATTGCAGCAGAAAAGATGTAACATTGGTTTGTCTGCCAAGACATGATTTTTAGGAAAAATGGCAGGAACAGAACATTCAACAGTCCTTAATTGTGACTTCAAAAAGTGCAGATGTTGGGAAGAGCTTTTGGAGGAATGTTTTTGTAATAGTGCTGAGCAGTATGTGCTGCAGATGAGCTGCATCTGAACTACTGAAAACTTAGTGAGCTTGTTTTGTAATCTGCATCTGTTACTGCCACCAACTAGATTTTGATGTCAGTTTTGGCACATTTGAAAGTCTTTCAGACCTCTATTTGAAAACCTGCGTGTGGTGTGCCCCAGGCACATACCAAAATCCTCACAAGGCTGGATTTTCTTCTTTTGTCAACAAACTGTAAAAATTGGGGGATTCAGAGAAGAATTGGGGAACCTTTAGCCCACTAGTTCCTTTTTCCAGGGTGAAAGGGCTTGAAAAGGGCTTCCTGGAATCTTGTGTTGGGTTCAAGGGTTTATTTCAGCTGAGACTCTGCATAGGCACTCATAGTCTGCGGTTCCCCTTGGAAATCCTGGGGTTATAGAGGAAGCAGGGGTGTCGTCAGACCTGCTGACCATTATCCTTCTTCATGGAATGCCTAAGTGAGGCTGCTGTGGCCATCAGGGTTACCTTGGCCACCTGTGAGCCTTTGTGGCAGATAGGATCTGGAAGGGTGCAGAGATGACAAGCCAGCACAAGTCTATAAGACCTTAGTGTCTCTTCTTGGGACCTCGTTTTGGTATTGCCCCAGCAAGACTGGATTGAAAGTTGGGGTGGGGGATTTTTTTTTTTAAAGTCTAGCGGTAATGTGTGATATAACAGCCTAGAGCTGGGGATTACAGACTGTATCATTTACTGGCTACAAATACTGCTGGCTGTTTGAGGGAAGTTACATAGGTCACTGAAACCATCACTTTTCTGGTGCTTGTTTTCTTTGCTGCTACTAATATTTGAAGTTTTGGAATTCAAAACTGAATCTATTTTGGGTATGAAATTTTCTGGGTGGAGTGAAGCTGACTGCCTGGAGTGCAGAAATCCATTGCATCAACAGAAAGAGAGGTTTCTTTTTTCAGTGTAATGAATATTTACCAGTCAGCATGTCTGACAGGCTTCTAGCAGCAAATATCACTTGAAACCAACTGCTGGAATCCCTGAGTGTAATAACAGAAAGGAATGAATGGAAAAAGGAATTCACATTCCAAATCTTTCCAGAATAAGTTATTAAAAATAACAAAGTTGTGTAAGACTGGGAACAGGCTTATCAGCACCTGGAGAACGATGAATTTCATGATTGCTAAAGGCTGTTGGTGCTGTTGCAGTTAAGGTTGCACTCGCTGACCTTGGAAGTGGTCAGTGGTCCTGATAAATATTTATTGCGAGAAAGCTGACTCAATTCCTTGGATGTGTAAATCTGGGAATCTCAGCTCTGAACAGTTTTGACAGCTATCGTATGCTACCTCTTCTGACTTTACTCCCCACTGTCTTGTTTTTCTTCCTTCTTCTGTCAACTTCATACATGGAAATTTATGTGCAGAAATGGTAACAGATAGTTTCTATGTTTTTTCTACGGAAAAGTCATAGACCCTATTGGAGAGAAGAAAGAAAGGCCTGACTGAAGGACTGGCTGGCAGGCAGAACTTGAGTTCAGCCCTGAACTCAGCTAGGGGTTTCTTGAGTAGTCTAGAGGCAAGCTATTTAATCTGTCTGTTCTCCACCTATAAGCTCAGGATAATAATGTTTCCTCTATATGTACAGCATCAGGGATCTGGAGGCCTTGATTTTTAGCTTGGAAAACTACTGTACTAACTTGTACAGGAAAAGCGGCAAGACAGTACTTTGTTTCTCGAACAGTTTGACAAGGCAAAGCTTTAGCCCATTTGGGGGACCGGAGGAAAGAAGGCAAGAGCAAATGCACTCAAATAATCTCCTTTTTTAGCTCTACTCAACTGGGGCATCAACTGTATCTGCTTAACCTTTGCAGCTGAGGACTCCTGCTTGAGCTAAGACAAGTCCTGCTGCTTTATCACAGAGGAGTTCTTTGAAGTTTCTCTTGTGTCTATGTGTCAAGGTGATTACAATGAAGTGCAGCCAGCTGAAATAGATTCCAGGGACCAAAAAAAGTGTGTGAATAATCACTTTACTGCCTGTATCTGGTCTTGACCAGTGTATGCTCTAGTTACTGTTCAGCATTCTGTGGCTACAGCATTTCAGTAAGTCAGAGCCAGCCTGGACCATGCATCAAAAAGTCAGAAGATGTACAGTTTTTAATCATATAATTTCAAAGCCTAAAAGCTTACCTTTAGGTTGTGGTGTGCACTGCCTTGGTGTGCAGCAGAATGAAAGAGTGGTCCTGCACCAGGTGCATGCTATTCCAGATTTGATCCCTGTAGGTTAGAGATGCAGCATATGATTCTGTGTTTGTATTTTCATAGTGCTAAAGACCCGTCTCTTTAGTGCTCTCTTGTGCTTGGTGCTGTATAAATCTATTGAAAATGATGATCTCTGCATAAAGACCTTTTAGTCTCAAGATGAGTTGTAACAAGAAAATAAAATAGACAACAAAATAGAAATTAGGTGATGGGGGGGAATTAAGGAAACTTTTTATCTAGTTGAGGCCAGTTACTGCAACTTACTTGGAAATGACACAGGTTTCCAACCTTCTACCCCTCCTTTCAAAACAATCTGCTTCCTGCAGCAAAACAGTAACAAGTGTTTGGTCTAATCTCATGCTGCTGTGGATTAGGCATGTCTACACTGCAAAGACTAAACAATTTATACTTAACCAAGCAAGCTTTAAATGAGCTCCTTTGGAGGCCATTAGCAAGCAGGTGAGGACACGGCGTGGGCTGCAGATGGCTCTCAGCTTCTGGGGAGATGTGTGGGGTTTCTGCCCATCCTGAGCCTTGTGCTGCTGTGTAAGATGCTGCACAGACAAAACAAGCTCTTTTATCCTCTTGCACTGTGAGCCAAGTCTAGCCCGAAGGGGTGATGCTGTTTGTACAGCAGAGATAAAGCATCTGGCCCATCCACACATGGGTTGGGATATTGCCACAGCAGCCCTGGGATGGAAGGAATTTAGGGGGACTAAAGAGGTGCTTCTGAGATAGTCAGAGGGGTATTTCTTATGAAAAGAAAATTGGAGAGGAAATTTGAGACATGCAGAAAGTGTGTGGGGAATTTGGGAAGAGCACTGAGATGAGTTGGGGATGGAGAGTAGTGCACTGGGGAAGCTGTGACTCCAGTTTTCCTTGGTGCTGTATGGGGGGAGGGGGATGGGAGAGGGGGTAGGGCATGGCACTCAATATTTGAAAAGGGACAAACAGCCCTGTGGCTTTCCTAAAGGGAACCAGATCCTCTTAATGCTTCCTTGCATTGAAAAACACATGGGAAATCAGGCACTGCTACCAACTGGGTTTTTCAAAGTTGTGTTTGCTTGTGGAGTTTAATAGCAAGACTCCTAGCTAAGATAAAAGTGGGTGTCTGAGAGAATCACTTTAATCCTTACATCCCTTAGTTCTCAGATTGTCTGTGCTTCCTTTGTAACAATTGACGCTCGTTATGTCACAAGTGCAAATTGCCACAGCATGTTTTCTTAAGTTTGATGTAATAAGGAAAGAATTCAGATAGCATCAATACCTCATCATTTTCCACTGGTTGTTAGTGGGAACCACCAAAATCAGATACAGCCTTTCTGTATTAAGTGTACAAACAATCCATAAGATCAAAACTGCTGACTGAGTCGTGTCAGAGTTTCATGATTAAGTCCATGTTTCTAGGACAAAAGGCAAATGCAGTCGAGCATCTTGGACAGCCCTCTGTTCTAAAGGGGCATCGTTGCAGTGTGAGGTCTCTGACTGGTTCCCAATAGAGTGGGGCATGCTGATTTGGAAAGGGTTGTGGTGGGTACCACCTTCGTGAACCCCTTATATTAAGCCCCTGTTTCTCAATGTTTCAGTTGTTTGACTGCTTCCCCACCCTATTTCGTAGGGAGTTGTGTACTAGGAATTTATTGAGACCTGATCTTGGCTGCAGGGAGCCAGTACTTTCCCTGGAAGATATTTACTCGCAATGGCTGGGGAGCACATTCTCCAAACACGGATAGGGAAAGGCATGCAGAGGGCAGCTCTGGCTGCGAGCAACGGGCCTGAGCTCTGCAGGGATTCTGTGACTTTGTGGGAATGGCTTCTGCGGTGGTCTCCTGTTAACACATCTCCTCTCGTTAGTCTGTAGTAGCTGTATGCTACACGCGTATTTACTCTAGGATGAAAAGTGTAAGGGAATCCTCTTGGAGTCTTACAAGATAATGTTTAGTTCCAAAGAACAAAAATAGAAACAAAGCACTGAATAGTCCTGTGTAATACTAGCAGGAGTCACGAGATGGGGCTATTTTAGCTAAATCTCCCCAATTCTGTGTCCACGGCTGTAGGGGCAGTTAGGTGGGAAATCTCTGCTCATGTAAAGATCCACTTGGCTAGAAGATGAGCTCAACACCAGCGTGGTGTGTATAGCAGAGTCTCAGCAGTCCTTTGTGTGGGATACAGCTCTGCCAGGCTTTTCCCAATGTAAAAGCCAAAAAGAGAGCATGTAAGCTCGAGACGGGTTTTCCTTCCCTCTCACTACCCACAACCAGTGTGCCTTGGGACAGATGAGTGTTCCCAGAGACAACTCACTGTACTTGGAATGATGGGACCAGACTCTCTTCAGTGGTGGCCAGTGACAGGACAAGGAGCAACAGGCCCAGACTGGAACACAGGAAATTTCATTTCAAAATAAGGAAAAACTTTTTTACATTGAGGGTGGCAGGGCTCTGGAACAGGCTGTGGAATCTCCTTCTCTGGAAACATTCAAAACCCACCGGGATGTGTTCCTGACCAGCCTGCTCTAGGTGGACATGCTTTGGCAGGGAGATTGGACTAAGTGATCTCTGAAGGTCCCTTCCAACCTGTTCCATTCTGTGTGCTTTGGCAGAGATTCCTCTCCACACTGCCAGGAAAAGGGGTTAAAAGCACACTGAGTTTAGTGATCAACATCTTTAAACAGTAATGGCTTCTCTTTAAAATGTAGCTTCAGATAAATCCTCATTCTTCTACACTGCATGTTGCTAAATGCAAACAAGCAGAACTTTCTCCCCAGGTATTGTGTGCCTCTAAGAGAAGGTTGAAATAAGAGATTTCTGTGACCTGAAACACCTAATTTAGGCTCTGTGGGACTCTGCCAGCCAATGAGCTCTTTGCTCCAAAGCTCAGAAATAATCTTTTAAAATTGCATTAAAATAGCAGATGTTAAAAATACACAGCTTGGGAGAGGAAAGCTGCCCTCCCCCTTCCCAAAGGCACGGAAGAATAGATAGCACTAATATATGACATCTGAGCCTGTGCCTTCGTACAGTTGAACATTTCATGATATCTGGACTAAGTGATGATAAAGAAACCAAATTGAATGTGGCTTGGAAGATTTTTGTCTGCATCTGTAATTCATCTCCAGCTTTCTTTTTCACTCCAAGGGAAGAAGAGCAGTGAATGCTGTAACAAAAGCACCAGGTGCTACAGGTTGGATTTAGCCCTCACATAAACTAGCACAGATCCTCTGAGGTCAGAAGTTGCATGTCTAATGAGAATGTGTCCCAGGCCCCTGGTATATGTAGATTAACAGCCAATTATGTTAATTACATTTCCAGTTGAAGTACAGAATTCGCCAATGCTATTTGTAATTGTTTGAATATCAGCTCATTGAAACAAAAGAAATGTGAAATATCTGAGGCATGTGCAGAGATTTTTAGAGGATATCATTAAATTGTTAATACTTGATGCATCCTGTTCTTTGCAGAATTCCTTGCACAAGGAATGAGCGAGGGGTGTCCTTGCAGAATTCCTTGCACGAGGAATGAGTTTACTGCAGCCTTGATGACCAGGAATAGTAAACATCAAGATATTAGTAGATTAGTAGATATAGCTATGTATATATGTAAATAATTCCTCTAAACTATGTTGCTTAACAAAAAAGTTGGGGTGATCTTGTAGCTTTGGTTTGTCTTGAAGTATGGTCATTAATCCGTATGAGTTGGGCAGCCCCCAATTTCTCCTCTGTGTATAAAAAGCAGAAGAGAACAAGGCCATCTCTAAAACTCTTGGAATGTAAAATACCGTATAGAAGGTGGTTTGGGTGAGAGGGAATTCTAGATTGAAAACAGAAGGAGACTGTAGAAACTGGATAATGTGCTGTCTTGGCTTATAACATGAGACATGGGAATTCCAGGCTCCTGTCATGGACATGAGTCATACTTATATATGTGTGGTTACAGCAGAAAGAAAGATAGATGGCTGCAGAAAATAATGTTTATACAATTGCTTAGAAATGCATTCTTTCCAGTTGTTAAATTGCTGGAAGCATGTAGGGCTGAAAAACCTGAACGTTCTTCAGTGTTTCTCCACAAATATGTATCGATGGCTCCAGATAAACCCAAGGGCTGTGGGTTTTTTGCAGTTAGTTGCTCCGACAGGAAGCTTGATTGCTGTGTTTCTGAGGAAAAGGCCACAGGGAAGAAGAGATTCTTTCTGCTGTGCCAGTTCAGTCCCACTGAAGCCAGTAGAGTCATGCCGTTGTAAATGGAGGAAGAATTCAACCTGTGGTTCTTTATAGTGCATCTCAGGACACAGTATGTGGCAAAATATGGATGTATGGTATGGATACATATAAGCCAGTTGTATACCAGTATCCACTGTACTTTTGTGTGATAGCACCTACTAGCTTCTTGAAATGCATTACTTGACATGTTTGGAATAGCTGTTTGAGTTACCCTGACAATTCAGAAGTATAATATTATTCTCTGTAATAATCTAGTTTTCCTTTTAAAATATTGATAAATGGAATGTTGTGCTTGTACAACATGGCTTATCATGTAGACTTTCTGAAGAAGTCCATTTTAATCCTCCTACACAAATACAAATACATTTATCCACAGCTCTTCTGGTAACTTCTAAATGAGAGGGAAGCGGACACATTTGTGCTGGAAATCTGGGCTGTTCTTGTGTGCGTGCTAAGGGTCAGATATGTATTATCTGCCTATTTTTTAAAGGTGGCTTCTCAGTGAAGTAGAGCATAGCTCATCTTTTAGAGCCAACTTTGTAATAACAGGGTTAATGTCCTACATTGCAAGGGGAGGTTTCACCTCTGAGGTGAGGGAAGGGCAAAGTAGGAATAAAGGTGGTGTTGGTGACTCTAAGGAAAACTCACTGGCCATGCATGCCAAGTAGCTGCCTGCTGTGGTTCATAGTAAGTAGACACTATCATCTGAGTTTAGGTTTTATAGCCATAAAATTCTAGTGCTTTTGCTAGCTTGGTTAAGAAGGTGAAATTTTGTAAGGCTTATTATAAGACCAGACACATGATGTTTTGGGTGTGTGATATGCCCTTAGAAGAGAGAACCAATGTTTCAGGTGCAGCTGCAACAAACGGATGTGTTTCGCACTGGGTTGCCTTGTACACTGAACAAAAGCTCAGCTCGATGGACATGAGAGCATCAGGATAGGAACACTCCTATTATATGGTAATGTACAATATGGAAGTCAACCAAGTGCAGATTATTCCTAGAAACTATATTCAACTTGAGTTAGCAAGTGGTTCATTTTCAGATTTGATCTGTTTCCCCTCTGTAAATTGCGTATCATTTGTGGTTTTGACTGTAGTCACTGAAGTGTCCAATCTGAATGGATCAGAACCTTGAACAGCACAGATCCCAAGTCTTCGACAGGTGCTCATCCTTTGGAAGTTGCTTGGGTGGCGGTTTTTATGCAATGGATGTAAAAAGCATAAAGGTGCAGTGCTTTGCTTTATAGATTACCCTTTTGTAGTAGGGCACAGTCATGATGAACTGGCACTGGTAAAATCAGAAGATAACTAATTCCAAAGCTTATCCCAACCTGTCCTTTAGTATGCAATAAAGAGCAACAATACCCCGGAAAGTTAATTTGAGGCTGCTGAAATACCTAGATCTGCTCTGATCTCTGAATCGTGTAAATCTGAGAAAGGTAAATACCCTGTTGTGTTATCCTTTAAAATGAAGGTGAAGACACTTCATGTTTGTAGTGCTCGTAAAATGGTTGGCAAATGATGCTGGCTAAAACATGAGCTATCTTACCAGTTGCTGCTTTTTAATATAGTAACCATGGAGAATTATTCATGGGCACCTAGCTTAACCTGGCAGAAAATACTGTATCTCATCATGGAGAAAAATTCTGATACCTGCTCATGTACAGAAATAAAAGCTTAAAATCACATTAACTTATAGCGTTATATATAGACTGTAGGCTGAGAAGTTATTTCAGTCCTCTGAGATTCAGGCTGTACAGAAACCTATAGTTATGCAGTGAATTAAATGCAAAAAAAGATCTTGTGAATGTGACAGTAAAATGACAGTTTTTGGGTACTCGGGTCAAGAGATGAAAAGATTCAGGTTTCCATAGTGGCAGTTCTCTGCATGGCAGTTTATATATCAAGGCTGCCCATGAGAGAGGTCTGCTGTGCTGTAATTAGGACTGTAATAGAAGGTCTGTTCAATAAAGACCTTAATTTAGGTAACTTATATAAAAGGTGGGATGCAGGAAGCTAAATAACCTTGTTTTGCAAATAAGGTCTCTGAAACTGAGCAAGGACATCGGGGCATAATAACAAGAGTCTGAGTTGTTAGATGTTCCTTTCTCACTGAAGTGGCAATACTGGAGCCAGATTTTGAGTACTCGTCTCCTAGGGACATCTTAAAATGAGCCTCTCGAGGGAAGTTCTCTCTGGGGGCTTTAGCTAGAATAAGAATAAATTTAGTGAATGATAGGGAGGGACTTTTTTTTTTTTTTCGTTTAACTCCAGTAGCATCTTAGCTTCTGTTCCTGTAAGCTCTTCCCTGATATACTGTAAGGAGTGATTCACATGTTGGACCACCACTTCTTTATCAATTACAATAAATGTCATCTGTAGTTTCCAAAATACACTTTCAAAGGCAATAAAACTATCCTGATGACAAAAATAAAAAAGCTGCATTGTCCCATTGTGACATGGGCAGGTTACTGGCCAGGAATTAATGGTTTAAAAACCCATGACAACAATTTGTCCAGTTTACACTGGCTGGAGGCTAAGGTCCTTTTATGAAGCTTCCTGCTGAGCACTGTTTTGAGGGGGAAAAAGCTCTGTAGTTGTCCTGCTTTCAGCTACACATTCTTCCACCTTTTTAGGAGAATTTGAAATAGGTGGAAGAAGTTTGCAGACGTGTTTTAGGCTTGATACCTCTGTTCTTAGTATCTCTGTTTCATCTTTTTCTAGTGCCAGAGCATTCCTTAATGGTGGCCAGTGAGACTAAAGTGCTTAGATCTTCACAACTTCGGCTGTTAGCTTCTGTGTGTATAATGTGCAATACAACACTAAGTGAACGCTAAGGATACTCCCAACTCCTGTTTGTAAAGTCGTATGTAAAGAGTTAGTAACAAGAGCTAACTATGGAAAAATAATCAAAACAAATAAGCAAGTTCCAATCTGGTATCTGTTACCTATAAATGTTGCAGTCTTTTGTTTTATTGTGTACTTGCTGTCAGCCAGTGGGATGAAAAGGGGAAGATACCAGACATTGGCTACACAAGGTTTCCAGAAATAATGATAGCTAAAGTAAATATTTTTTGCACTCAAGTCTTATCAGAGTTATCTTTTAATTAGTGCTGTGTGCAGACTAAACTTTCTGAAGTTTTTATTGCCAATTACTTATGCAGTAAGTAGGACAAAATGGTCTTAGGAACTTATTGTCTTCTCTGTCCTCTCTGTAGGCTTGCATTCTTGCCTCTTTGCTTTTTTTCTTCTTACTCCTAGAAACTGGAAACACTTTCTGAGGCATCCAGCACAAATTTTAAAAAGTGAAGCCAGACTCGCCTAAGGAAAATTCCCACCCAGAGTCAGTCCAGCTGCACTTGCTTTAGAAACCCATCAGGATACTGTTTTCCTTAGGAAGGCAAGACAACATTGCCAAGGATATTTTCAATACTTTAAAAAAGTTTTACTGTGGCTCCAGTAAGCAAACACATGGCTACATTTGCCTTAAGGCAAATCGAAGTAGAAGGGACTCTGCAAAGCGTAAAACCAGGAAATATAAAACCTGTTTCTGAACATGAGTGGTAAAGTGAGGGGGAGTAACTTATAAATTACCAGACATGGAATAACTTACAAATTCCAGAGGATCTGGAATGCAGGGAAAGCTGAATGCATGGAACCATAGAATGGTTAGAGTTGGAAGGGGCCTTAAAGATCACTGAGTACCACCCCCCTTCCACGGGCCCAAGTTCTTACTTCAGCAGTGATGGTGTAGTTCTTTGTGGCATGTCCAGTGCCCTGCTGACAAATCTCTCCTTTGATCTCATGGTGATCTAGGAGTCATGACTTTGGTCAAACCCCTTGGAAGGGTAAGCCCTGGTGCTACACCAGGCCCATGGTGCCCATGTTGCTCTCCCACACACTTAGGAAAATGCTCTGGTGAAACTTGGAAGGGGAGTTGCAACTAAAAATGTACTTTGTTGTCAAAGAGATGAGGAAATTCTAATTTAATTGGATGATTCATAGGCCTGAAAAATTAGGTATAAACCTATATAGCTGTAGATTTTTCTTCAGAATTCGATGTTTGGAGCAAGCCTTTCAGTGTAAATATCAATCTTTTTGCAATCTCTGTAAGTTGAATACTTTTTATCAGTATGAGGGAGACTGAGAAAATACTCTGCTGCAAGCTGAACGGCTGTTTAATGTGTATGTTCTGGTTCTTTCTCTGAATGCTCCAAAAAGCAACAAATTCTGCTTACCAAATGAGACTGTTCACTATATAACATCATAGGAAAAGTTGGCAAATAAACCTTTTACCAGCCCATTTAAAGCAACCAGTTCAGCAGTCTGTTTATTGAGCAAAGCTTACAAGCAAAATTGAGTTCCCCGTGATTTTTTCCTTCTGTTTTATTTTTAAGTTTAACAGCAGCATTTCCTTTAAATATGAAAGCTACCAGACAATAAAATCCTAGTTAAACTCTAAGGAGATTTCTTATTTTTTAGTGTTTGTTTCCTCTAGATCCATGGAGATCACTCATTTGTGCTATCACGTTCCAACATGTCCATCACCCTCCATGAGGGTTGCTTCCTGTAACTTAGTTCAAAGTCACATGCAAGAGCTCCTCAGAGTATTTCTTTTTAATAACAAGTAGCCAAATTATTACAGGCAGTAGGTGCAGATAACTCACTGTTAATATTCTCCGTCACTTTTTGACATCTTTTATGTTTTCATTAATCAGCTCAATCAAATTATCAGTGGCTGTTCAGGTGGTTTTGATTACATAATAGGTCAAACCTTAGAACTTGCTCTGTAGAACCCAAGGCTCCTGCACTGGCTGTGAACTCACTATACCTGCTCCTTCCTGGGCTGCTCCAAACTTTATGATGTTACAAGGCCTCATACTCTGAAAAGCATCCCCAGATACCTGTCTTGTGTCAGATTTCCTACATTATTGTTGTTATGTCTTGTTTGATAAGTACTAAAGGTTAAACTGCTATACTGGTGATTTCTTTCCAGTAACTTTATTGTTAATTTACACCACTCAAAGTTAGACACTCATTGTGGAGCTTCACAAAGATTGAGCCCCTCTTGTTTCATCTTGGAGCTGAAGGGGTCAGCTTTGGCGTCAATTCCTGAGCTGATTATCGAGATGGCAAAATTAATGCCTGCAAGCCTCATTTGTAAAGGTGTTGGTGGCATAGACACCTTCTCATTAAGAGCTGGGCTGAGATCACTGCCTGATTTCCCAAAGGTGCCAAAGAGCCATCACAAGACAAGTTCAAACTTAATTTAGAAAGAAAATTAGAGCTCTGTTGGGTGTTGTGTGAACTTTCCAGTGCATTCCACTTAATGACTGTTACAATGAGACCCAAATCAGGGGGAACAACTGCCCCCTTTCCCAGTTACTGTTAACTAAATATTTTCCTTTCAATGTGTTGTTGGCAGTGCCTGAACTTAAAGGTTAAGAGGGTTGAGTACCTGGTTACCCACCTAAAGAGTTGCATGTTTTGATTCCTATCTAAGCATCTGATGAAAGGCCTGCAATGAGCACAAGGCTAGGTTTCTGTTTTATTGCCATTAATTTCTGTATAGCTTAAAACCATTGCTTCATCTGCAGAGGTATTCATTTGGGGTTTTTCCTCTTTTAAGATATCTTTCATTCTTTTAGTAATGAAGCATATGCAAAGTATAGAAGCCAAAAAATATAAATGCTCAGAAGCCTTAAATGTAATTGTTTAGTTTTCTAGTTATTTGTAACCCATCGTTGCAGGCCTCTGTCTCATTTGGTCATTGACACTGAAATCTGAAAATTTAACTTTTACGGTAAAACTGGGTTCTGATTTCTCACCTGTTTGCTGAAGGATGAATATTGATTCTTAACAGAGGAACTAGATGCCTGTAGATGGTAATCCAATGTGATACCCAGGTCAAGTCTCATCTTGCTGATACCTCAACCTGAAATCTGAGTGTATGATGAAAAACCGAAGCTGTTTTTGGATAAAATGAGCCACCCAGAAGCCTGACTGATATTATAGGAGAATGTCATTAAATGAGTTTTGGGGAAAATCATTATCATAGCAAATGGATGAGAATCAGTGATAAATATAATTTGGTATCAGTTGTACAATGAGAAATGAGCAGGCAGGATGTGTATAGCTGCTTTAGTGGTCCATGATATTAATATGCAAAGAAGCCACATGTCACAATGTTAGCTTTGCCAATTTTATTTCTTTCTGTGATGAAATGGTTACCTGCTCCACTGCCCCCTTGCTGAGGATGTTTCTAACCACTTGTTTGTTAAGTGCTTATTCAGTCTGCACTAATGGTTTGGTTTCTCTTCAAATAATCACTTTCCTTATCTATTGACAAATTGATCTCCCTTTTTAGATTTTGAGTGGCGTTTTACTCTGATTTGCATTGTGAGAGACACTTTGAACTGTGAACTGCTGTGAACTCACTATTGGGAGTGCCCCACCACAATGAGGCATTGTCCCATCCACTATCTAACCCGTGTCCCATTAGTCAGCTGCTGACTTTGAGCCAACAAATGTAATGGGGGAAGATAAGGAAACAGATTCATAAAATTATTGGAGCAGCAAAGTGTGGATAAATTCCTACCAGGGATATACACAATTTAACAAAGGAGGCTGTTTTTCAGTGGGGTAAATCTTAGCTCATTCAGGTGGCTTTTGTAAAATCCATTCAGCGTTTACCTGTACATCTTGGTCCCTGAAATACCCTTGCAAATACAGCCTTGATCTCTCTAGTTCCTGGAAGCTCAACTTCCAGATCAAGAGGCATTCTGTTCAGTCTTTGCATATAATATATGTGTGGATTCCAGACCTCAATTATTACTGCCCATACACTAAGTCCATTGCTGTGAGCTATTTACCTTCCTGTGTACATACATGCAGATTCCAGATCTCAGTTTTTTGTATAAAAAACCCTGCATGTGTACATAAATACGTGTATATGGAAAGCCTTACCTTCAGATTACATCTGTGGCAAGCTGTTTCACCATGACAGTGGAAAGAAGGAGATTCTGAAAATCTTACTGATAACCCATAAACATTATGTCCTTGATGTATATGAAATATAGGTGTTGACAAATATAAGTTAAACTGAAGCGCTTGGACCTAGTTTGAACTGGATTATATGTTTTTCTTCTTTGTCAAAAGTGTAGTTTCGTTTTTGACTTGGAAGAAAGAGCTTTTCTGTGGCCCATGTAACCTTAGTGATGTCTCAGATACAAAGAAATTGCCAGTTTTTTCCATCTTGTGGCTCCATTGATTATACTGGAACTGCACCCAAGATTAATGTCTGAAGTTTTGGGAGTGTTTTGTTTTCTTAAATTGGACCACTGAACTTCTGGAAAAATTAAACCACTTCCAGTGTGGGAGCCAGCAAAACTATTAACCCATATGGTAACATTCAGATTGAGATCACTGACATGACCTCATCCTGCATGTAACTTTTAATGTTTGCATGTCAGCAGGAAAGCTGAAGAGTAGAGTAGATTCAGCATCAGAAAAGACGTATTTTTTTCTCTTGCTGAGGATTTTTGCAGAGTGAAGAACCCATCAGCTCCTTCCTTTCCCAGTAAAAGGCATGTGTCATAGAAGCCAAATGTGAATAAAGAAAACCCTGTTCAGATGCCATCAGCTCATCCTGATATCAGCTGGCACAACTTGCATCTGATAATCTGCCTAAGACTCATTAGCCGTGACATCTAGCTCCAAGAGTATGTTTATTCAGCCTGATTAGTCATAAAAAAGGGAATTTGTGAGTACACAACAAAGAGCAAATTGGAGTGCATTGTTTTTCTGTTCATACTCAGTCTTACAGATCTGATCATGGCTACTTTTAAAAGCCCTGCTTGAAGGCTTCAGCTCAGTGGTGTGCTTTGTGTGCAGAGATGAGCCTTGCTTCTCGGAGGTCATAAATTAGCCAGGATTGGCAGACAAGCAGGACAAGAATCTTCTTGGTAACTGACTGGCATTTTACTCACGTATCTTCTTTCCCTGATTTGAGATTTCTGTTGATGGTTCTTAGTCTCTTCTCTCATTCTTCAGGCACTTCTCTCAGCTATTCTTGGGGTCATGTCAGTCCCAAGAAGTTTTTCCCTGCTGGTTGTCCCATGGCTTTATGTCATAGTTCCTTGTATGCACAGAGCACATGCAGATACCTTCCTCAGTGTCTGGTTTCTCAATTAGCTGTTCATTGCTGCAGTTGCGGTCTGAGCAGTCATCTGTGGGGCTTGTTTGTTTTCAATTCTAGTTTTTGTTTTGTGAACTTCAGAAATGTAAGGATTAGGTGGTATTTGTATCTGACTCTCCAGATGGACTTCTTCCAGGGAGGCACAGGATCCTTTCCTTTCAGCTTTTCTTGTCAAGGATGAATTGCTCGAGGCAGTGTCTATGACAGAACTGTGCACTCTCTAGGTGTTAAGGGTCCGTTTAATGCCCTTAAGGCACTCTGTCTTCTCATCCCTTCTGAGTGGGTGGTGTCCATCACCTGTGGAAGAGGTGGAATGAGGTGCTTTCTCCTCGCAGGTGATCCTGCCAGAACTGCACTGATTTTCAGCTGGGTCATGTCCATGTTGTAGAGAGGACTCTTGTGCCTGAAAGATCTTCATCTGGCACTCAGTACAGCTCCATTGTGCTCTGGCTGAGGAGCTAACCCTTACTTTTACCATCTGTCGAACTGCTAGAGCATAGCTGGTAGCTGTTACAGATTAATCCCTCTCACTTTTTTTCTTTGGTTGTTAAATTTTATTTACATTACTCCTACAGGAACAGTGATGAGACCGAGGTCATGGCATACCAGCATCTGTTACCTTTGTATCTTGTCCACTGAAGATCACATTCGTTTGTTGTTTCCCCCGCCCTCCAAAATTGTACAATTTGAAGCCAGTTTGTGCTGTCAGCAGCTAATTATTGGTATCTTTCACTGGGACTAGCACCAACCCATCTGGGTTGCAGGCCATGTAACCCTGTAGCTGAAGTACTGGGGAACTTTACAAATAGCCTTACAAAGCTGTTTCCTTGCTACTTGGTGAAGAAATAGATAGTATTAGGGCTGCCAAGAAGAGGTTCCATTGCAATACATTTAACAACAGGTGGCAAAATAAGTGTCTTGAGTGACCAGTATCAGTCCTTGGCCATTCATATGGCTACAGGTGGTATTTGGGGTGGGTGAAGTTTGTAGATGTACCCCTGAATTACTCCAGCTGCTTCCATCAAAGTCAGAAGGTTTTTCATCAGAGGCTAGTAGAATAATAGAGTTGCCTAGGTTGGAAAGGACCTTTAAGATCATCTAGTCCAACCATCAACCTAACTGATAAAAACCATCACTAAACTGTGTCTCTAAGAACTATATCTACATGTCTCAGAACAAAAGTATCTCTGAAACAGTATTTCACCCTGGTGTGCTTGCATAAACCAGGAATCTGAAACTCCTAGTTACAGAGCCATGCCCTGGCTGCTCTTTGAGATGAGAAGTCCTTAGTGTCATCGAGTACAAACCTCCTGCTGTTGTGGCTACATCACAAGTATGCACTCCCAAAGCAGTTTTAAAACCAGCTTGTTCGGATGAGCCATGATGCCGAGAGCTCAGAGGAGGGTAGTCATGTGGGCTTTTACCAGAATCTTGGTGGAGCTGCACCCAACTGTTTGAGCCAAGCACTTCTGCTGTATTTCTACTGCCAAGCCACATCCAGTCTAGTAGAGTCACAGAAGGTTCAACCTGCCTTTGTAGTTTTGTGAGTTGTTGCTCAGCAGCAGGCACGAGGCACGTAGTCACACAATCCTAGAGCCATTGCATTTGCCTGTGTTCTCAGAGGTGTGCTACAACCAAGCGAGCCCTTAAACGTGCATCAGACATAACACTTGGAGGCTCTCAGAATGAATGCAGCAGGGTATGACAGTGTGAACTGATAGCTCTGATCATCTGGTTTGTGCACATCTGTAGAAATTTGTGGTATAATCACATGCTGTCTTTGTCCTGTCTCTGCCATAACAAGGAGAAGTGTGTGAGGGAAGCACTAAAATGAAAATCCGGGGATGCCGAGTGCCGAGTCATTAGAGAGCTACGGTTTTCAGCACAACTTCTTGCTGCTGTGTGTGGCATTCCACCAAAACACCTTAAATAAAGGATCAGCTGACAGAGCGGACTTATGAGGCTAGGGTTTTGAAACTGAACTGAAAAAAAAGTTAAAAATACTGAAGGCTTTGGACCTTTTATTATGGAGTTGATGAAGAAAGATGCATTTGTGTGATGGTGTCTTTCAGTTTTTTTTTAACTGCTCCTTACAGCAAGTCTTTGGGGACAGGTTAATCTGTACTGATGATGCATATGAGGTTCTTAGTGCTTTCAGTTAGAAATTGCCTCAGTTCTGGCAGGGAAGAGTCAAACCCAGGACCCTGATGTAGATGAATCAGGTCTCTTGCAGATCCTTGAAATGTGATTTTGGCTTAAGTCTGCTCTTGTTTAATAAAAAAATAAAAAAGAATCAATAGGAATTATATCACTTTGGTTATTAGAAGCAGAGCAATGCAGATGCTGACTCTATCTTTATTTGCTCAGAGTTCAATTGTATGCCAGAGAAAAGAGTTGTTGGGGTTACAGGTCAGGGTAAGTCATCTGCATTTTGGGATTCTGAAGTAGAAGGGAACGAAGCCTGTAAAATATGAAAGACCTTGAAACACCTTTGCTCAAGACAGTTTGGTATGTTGAACTCAACTTCTATGTTTCTATTAGAGCTTATTGCCCATGAAATGAAATTTCTTCTGGGACCAATGAGTCTCACAAAACACCATGTATTTGGTCTCAACTGCATACTGGGCAGTTCTGTGGTTACCTTCCCTGGCTTTCCACAATCATCTCTAGTTAAGTTGAAAGTCAGAATCACCACCTGCTGAACTTGCAGATTAATGGAGCAGATATTAAGAAGATGTTATCTTGGACATTTCTGGAAAGTTTTTAGATAACCTATGAAAGTGACTTGATGTTTAAAGAAATGTGCTATTTCATCTTTTCATTTGCATTGGAGTACAAGGACTAAGCATCTTTCTCATACTAGATATTATATGTTCTGTGTTAAGAGTCTGACTTCACTGTATGTCCAAAATGGAATAGGTGAAGGGGGACTTGTACAGGAGGTGTTTTTATTCCTATTTTATAAATGACCATGGAGGCCTGGAGAGATCTTCATGTCAGCCTGGTGGTCTATAGCAGGACTCAAAAGCATGATGAACTTCAATCCATCCCTATTGCTTAAGGTTTCAACTACTTCACACTTAATGTTAGCTATACATAGGAGACGTGTAGATCTGAGTCACTGTCTTTGCAGATGCTGTTATTGTGAAACAATAGAGCTGTGAGCTCGATTTAGTGCATTTTTCTGGGTACAGGTCAACACTGATAAAGTGTGAGCCGTTCAGCCCCAGAAGAAAGTTTGTAGTCAGGCTGCTGATACAGTATTTTCTTCTTAGAATATGAAAGGAGGAAAAGTTCCCTAGGGCACAGTGTAAAATATACCTCATTATGAGATACAGTTATAAATAATAAAACTTTTTTTTGTTTGTTTGAATGAATCATTATGGCTAATAGTTCCATTTGAGTGACTAAACAATTCTCTGTATTTTAGGAGGAGGGTTGGTTTTAGCCTTTCTTGTACAGCTACAGACCTTTGAGAGACTGTTTGTGGGGGGTGTGTTACTGCCGCTTGTCTTGTGGATGTTACTGATGATCTCAGATGAGTTCAGAGCCTCTTTGTATTGGGCAGTGTGCTCCTAGGACAAGGAATAGAGCTTGTGCTGCAAAGCCTGGTGAGAAAAGAGCAGGGTGACAAGGTTATCTGTCAATCTCATTTCACAAACAAACAAGAAGTCCTAAAAGACTGAAGATAGTGATGACTTATGATGATACATGCAGAAAAAGAGCTGATTTTCTATAACAGCTAATATTCCCATTAAGGTCTCTATAGATTCAATTTAGAAGATTTAAACTTAAAAGAGTTATTTTAATTTTTTTTATGTCACAACTGTAGAGATTCTGCTCCTTGTCTGTTCTTTTACCTCTATGAAATCGACACACAGGTTTGTGCTTTGCTACAAACCTCATGTATTTCAGACCTGGGCATTAGTTTAGTGTCTGGGCAGGTGGGATTGTAATATTCTTCAGTTGAAATAATTAGCAGTGACACTGCTAATTGTGATTTACTTCTACTGATGAATTAGAGGACTTTCTACCAAGTAACAACTGAAAAAAGTGTATTTTTCCCAGAGTATTGCAAGGCTCTTGTTTAGACCATATCTCAAAAGTTTTATCTCTTCCGAGCCGTAGTTGGACTGTGTTGATACTGCTTCTCCAGAGACTTCTCACTTAGACAAATGTATGTATTTATTTTGGTCTCATGCTACTGATTCTTTGTTGCTGAAATGAATTGCAGCTGATCTGTCTTCTTTCTGACACTATTATCTGCCTTTCCTTGTCCCATCATTTTAGTGGAGAAAATATTTAAACTGATGAGACTTGATTGATTTATTATGCATCTGCAGCGATTTTATACTTACCACTTTTTACTACAGCCCAAC
This sequence comes from Thinocorus orbignyianus, assembly GCA_013400375.1. Lineage (NCBI taxonomy): Eukaryota > Metazoa > Chordata > Aves > Ciconiiformes > Thinocoridae > Thinocorus > Thinocorus orbignyianus. The sequence goes on from VXBW01004687.1 coordinate 309,891, forward strand.
ATGAGGAAAAACTTGGAGTCTTAAATTTTTACTTGGTGGGCCAAACTGTATTCCTTCCTTTAGCCTTCAAACCCTTACTCTGTGCTGTGTTTTTGAGCACATTAACTTAGCAGCCACTTGAAGGACTTTCCAGTCACAATGGATTTAAGCCATCTCTCTCTGCTAGCCCTATTCCTTCATTCTAGAGCTCGACATATGTTCATCCTAAATTTTACGGTGGAAGGCAGTAACACAAGTTTGCAGAGAGTTATACCTGCTCTTCTGATAACTCTCCTTTGCTCTGCCTTGTCCTATGTCCTTTGACAAAACAAGTGCTTAAAATATCAGTCTCCAATGGCAAATAAAGACCAAAATATCCTGTGAATTCTTCATGGTCTGTATGTATTGGGGAGAGGAAGACTTCTCCAATGCTTTTCACTTTGATTCCTATGAGATTTTGTTTTTTTCCATGGTGAGTTTTAGATCAGCTGATCATGGGTGACTTTCAGCCCATAAAAACACAGCATGGTGAGCAGAATGTCCCGTTTGACTTTCAGCTCATATTTTTGCCCTTCCTACTGAGACACACACATCTAATTCTTTGCCAAGCAAAGAACAGTTTGCCCTTAAGATGAAATTAAGTGAAATGGCAATGGCAGAGGGCCAGATCTTGCTGTTTCTGCTTTTTTTTGTGCAATAACAGTGCACAGTTGTGTTCTGGAGTCTGATGGGAACAATAGTACAGGTCTATGCAGGACAAATGCATGTTGTTAAGTGATCAAAGAGGGGAAAGCAGCTGATTATGTAAACCTGGAACAAAAATAAAGGGGATGCTTTTTTATGTAAGGTCGAAGTAATTAAATGCTCAGTTAGAATAACCTCTCTCAAATTCATCTCCAATATCCTCTCTGCCTGCTGCTTTAAGGTGACCTATAAGCCATGAGGCATCTCTTTGTTAAAACATTTCCAGAAAGGTGATTGTCACAAAGTCCTTTGCCTGCAGGTTCTTCCAGCTACACCTAGAACACCTTGGTAGCTTTACCCCTGGAATGTAGAAAGCTGTTGTCTTAGAAACCCAGGTGTGGTCCCCATTCCCAAATGAGGATGTGCAGGGTCCCATTCATTCGTTCTGGGAGTCTTTCCTTAGAAAAATGGAGAAGCAAAATTTAAATGACAATATATTGTTGCAGGCACAGTGCAAAGGGTTAAGTGCAGTAGCCTTACTGCTAACACTCCTCTAGAAAACCACTGCCTTTCTCATGAGAGGTGAGCTTTTCTCTCCAACTGGGGCCTAAGGTGGACAAAGGCCAGTCCTGAGGCAGGGACTGAATGAGATTTTAAGGAATACTGCTGGAAATGGGTGCTGCACTTGCATTTCAATCCTCTAGCACGTGTGTAGATATGCAGGCAGTCTTCGTCTACCAACTGCAGTTTGTGGAACTGAATTTGTCTGGGGATGTTGTAAAATTATCCATACTCCTATCAAAAAATGTCTTTAATTAATATTTCTGGCTTGTACAGGAAAGAACAGGACAGGAGAACTGACACAAGCCGGTTAAGAAATTCAGTAGAATGATTTTGTCAGGTACTGGCCTCTACCATAAGCCTAAAGATTGAACTGTACAGAGACCTCTCTGAGAAACTAAGAGCTGGGTACACATAATAACTTAGACAAAGGGACCTGGGGAGATTGTCTGGTCCAAACTTGGTGGCAAAGCTTCCCTAACATGCAGGTTCAGGTTGCCCAGGGAAGTTTTTGATGCCCCATCCCTGGAAGTGTTTAAGGCCAGGTTGGATGGGGCTTTGAGCAACCTGCTCTAGGGAGAGGTGTCAGTGCCCATGGCAGGGGGGTTGGAACTTGATGACCTTTAAGGTCCCTTCCAACTCTGACCATTCTATGATTCTATGATTTGGGGGCATCTGTTCTGCAGTCTTTCTGGGATGTGGAATCATCACATCTTTGGTTCATTTTATTTCTACCATTGTGTTGTTCTGATTCAAAAATGAAGTACAACGAACTTCAAGCATGCTCTCAATTTCAAGGTTCAAAGTTTAAAAAAAGAAAAAAAAATTGAAAAGAATTTCTGATAAGCTTTTGACTGAAGATTGAAGTATTTAGGAAATTACACGGAAAATAAGTGTTTAAACTGGAGAAACTTCAGGTTCTGTTTTCCTGTGCAACTAAATCAACTTGCTAAGGTCAGCAAAAGACTTTGACCAAGCCATGTTAGCATTTTTCAGCAAAAGTTCAATCATTCAAAAGAAGAAAAAAAACACCCCTCTTACTCCACTGTAATCCTCTTCAGTGTTTATCTTAAACTTCCTGAGAATCTGGCTGCACAAAGTAGCAGTAAATCTAAGTTACTTTTATCTTACATGACAAAACTAAACCACTATCTTAAAACTCTAATCCAATGATCATCTACCAACCTACCTTTCAACAGCTTTCTATTCAGAAGGACATGCTCAGGAAAATTATTCTTTGGGGCCTCCAGCAATTCCATGTGTTGATTTACTTGAGTTTGACTTCTAGCTTATTTTTCTTTGAAGTTATATCTTTGATTTTTATTTCTCTTTTTTTTTTTCTTTTTACTCCTAAGTGTGACCACATTCCTGTCACTTAGAACTTCACACGCTTTCATGAAATTTCTACTCTCGATGACAAAGAGGAAGCTGTCAAAAACTCCAGAAATATGACTCTGGGAAATTTGGGTTTAATGAAGTTCTTTAGTTTGTCTGATATCCTACTGCGCTTTGACAGAATACCTCTGGCTTTGTACATTAAGAAGCTTTGGTGGTAATAGTGATAAAGAATGGTTTTATCCTTTTTGTAGAGATGAACGGGACTAAGTTTTCCTGGCATGCTTTAATTCTCCCAAGGGCATTACAGTAATCCTCACATTTGTCACTTGTCTGTACTATAGTAGCCTCCTTGGGGGGACCATGACTCCATTATGCAGAGTGGTTTTCATGCAGAGGTAATGAATAGATAGCTATTCAGCTGGTGATCAGCATAAGTAGGAGACATAACAGGTGGCCCAGAGTTTGATATGAGTATGATGCTGATGGTAGAGCAGCGTTTCCAGCCTACCTTTGGTGTAGACAATGGAAATTATCTCAGTGTCATGCAAAAACAAAACCAAAAAAAGTTGTCTTGGAAGATATTTTCTGATGTAAATCTTGCTCAAGGGAGTTTTCTGATTACGTTGGGTTACAGGTGATAGTCTATAAAAGGAGGTAAAACAACCATGTTCAGTGCTGCCTTGCATTCTCTGCTTTCCTTTAATATTTGTCACATTCTCTGTACTAATCTAACTAATTACCTGTACTTCCTTGCTTGTTAGCAATCCTATAGTTTCAGTCTCTGGAGAGAATTCTGTAGGTGTTCACTGGTTGGACACAGGCTGCATCTCTGCTGGACAGAGCACTCTGTTGATCTTAACTTGCAGTAAGGTGTGATCCCAGGTTTGTGAGCCTAGCTGGCAGGAATGACCGGGTGTGGGAGGTGCTTTGTCTGCTCCCATCCTTATTTCTTTAACGTGGAGAAGTGGCGGGCAGCAGCACCATGACAGGGTGGTCCTCCTACTGAAGATCAGCTTAGCCTGGCCTTGGGGTCTTTGGGGGCTGTAAGGACTTCACAAATACATACATATATACATGTAAGTAAGCATGTGGGTGACTGCAGTTTCTCTTTCACTGTGCCCTGAAAGAAAACCTTCCTCAAATCACAGGTGAGCGGATTCCTGAAATTGCCTGCCTTGTGCTTGGTGGATTCATTGCTGGCTTCCTACAAAACTGCTAGACCTTTGAAAGGGCTTACCCATGGTATGGGGTATCCTTCTGTACGCTGACCTTTGGACACAATCTTCTCTGAGGCGAAGAAAGAGTTTTTCTCCCACCAAAGGCTGTTTAGCCCCTGGCAGTGAGGGAGTCAGGTGGTCTCCCATGTGTGGGAGGTGCCCAGGGCAGCAGCCAACTTCAACAGGACAGGAGTGACAGTCATTAGACGGATGAAGACCAGGTTGCACCAAGAGAGACACACACAGGGCACAGCTCCTGCATACACGTTGTTCTGTAACGGGTGGGAATAAAGGGTACCCCAACACATCCCAACTGTATGCTGGTTTATAACAACTCTGGTGTTAAAATCAAATTGCTTAAGCATGTATGCCAAATTTGAGCCTGAAGCTCATTTTTTACAGCTAAGTTATAAATCTTGAAAGTAAGGATTTGTAATAAAAACACTGGTACAGTCTTGAAGTACAACAGTGCTAGTGGCAGTTGCTGCTGTGGTGTGGTTTGAAAAAATAACAGTGTGTGGAATGGCTTGTGTTAATTACTCTTAAACCTGTTAGTGTGTTATGCCTGGCAAACCCTGAGAAGATCAGCTTTCTGTGACAGAGGAATCTTGTTTAGTTTGGGGTTTACTTTTTTATAAAATCCAAACAAAGAAAAGATTAGACACTATAATGATTTCATGGTTTAAAATCTCTGTGCTAGAAACAACCTAATTAAATTCCTGACATCATCAGTTTTGTTAGTAAATAGTAACCATGGATGCGGAAGAGTCTTGCATCTCATTACATTCAGCATAGGGTTTCAATACAAGAGCCATTAGCTGTGGTGTGGAAATGTAAAAACAAAGGGAAAGTATGGGACACTCTTTTTTTCTTTTCCCACCCATTGATCCAGAACACAGTCCTGGAAGAATATCTGTAATTAATTAGCAGGGCTTTAATGTAGGGCAGTAGGCCATAGGTTTTCTCTAGTGAATTTAGTGAAAAGCAGCGTATTGCACAAGATAGAGGAGACAATATATAAAAATTACTCCAACTCCAGGAAATTAGTACTGTGTAGTTAAAAAAGCAAGTACATATTTTACACTGACTCATTATGGAATTTGTATGTATGTCTGTCTACATCTCAGGAGCAACGTAATCCAGATAAATAATTTACTACACCTGTCTTAATGTGGTTTAAAAAAATAATGCAGATTTATTTGGGTAAGTGGTGATAGCATTGCATGTATAAGTGAGGGTGAATTAGCATGCAGACAGCAAACGTGGGCAGAAGGGAAACAGACTTTCTCATAAAGAGACTGATTAGAATTACTCAATGCCACTCTTTCTTTAACAGGAGATGTACTAGTTAGCAGTTCATTTCAATGCAAACAACAAACAAATGATGTTCGTTCGGTTACCAGGGTTTGACATCAAACTGGTGTCTTCAAAGGAAGTGAGGCTGATTCAATGCACTTAGAGCAGATTTTGCTTTGGACTTGTGAATAAGTTGGTACAACGCCTGAAAGCCACTATGCAGTATATTTGTCCACTCTCTAGGCTTCAGTTCTGCAGCTGAGAGGATTTATGCTCAGCCTTGCAAGTAGGGATGGTGGTTTCAAAGCCTGTAACGGGCAGATTTTAATTTTTATGTTAATAAATGAGCTCATGTTATCATTAAAAGTGCATTACAGATTGACTTTTAGCAAAGCTTCAAATATATGACAATCACTTTAAAAATATGAGTACCAAAACCATACTAAAAGTCTATTCAGATAACAATGACTTCCTGTGTGTGATCAGTTTCAAAAGAGACATTCACTTTAAAAACAGCAACACAGTGCTTATCATCTGTTTCTTGCCATTTTTCCTAATGGTTCTGTGTGAACAGGGTTCTTTCAGAAACTCAGGTATGGTTCAGCCAGAGTCAAAAGGGAACATACCCTTCTTTGTGAGGAAAAGATGAAATCTATGCAACTTTCTGTTAAGTGGCAACCCCCAATGCCTTTCCTTTAAAGAAACTGGGACGATCTGGAGATTGTGGGACTTGGTAAAGAAATTGGTAAAGAAATTTTCATGACTTTTAATGGTTGTTGCATCAGATGCCTTTCTGTGATTCATTGCACACAACCCAATTTTCAAGAGATAGTGTTTAGATTTCTCCCATTGTGTGGGATTCCTTTACTATTGGATGGAGTCAGGGCACACTTCATGAGCAAGGATGTCTTTGAAATCTATGAAAGTATAACCTTTTTTAATATGAAAAAGGATTTTTGGAAACTTCCTGTGACTATCTTGAAATGTTTTAACTGTCAGTGATGGAAGAAAAAAGCAACTGGGAAACAAAAAATGGTTTGTAGCTTTGATAGCTAAATACATCAGGGGATAAAGGGGCCTATATTGGAAGCTGCTATCAATCAGAGTGTACCTGGCATATAATACTGCTCTGGAGACCTCTTAAATGTGGAACTTGGTGCAATAAATCCATTCCTGCAACATGTTTATTCCTTTGTTACATTTGTGGGAAGCAGAGATTTCATTGCATATTCTGTAGAGTGATGCATAAAATTCATATTTATAATCTTGCTGTATATATTCCACGTTTGATCAACAATATATTAATTTGTTATATGGATTTGTTCTTTACAACCAGGCCCTCTTTTAATGAGTAATTTCAATGTCCCTGGAGAAATTATGAAAATAAGTATTTGGTCATTTTTGGTTTTGCTGATTTATTTGTATATCATGTGTTTTATGTTATCTTGGTGCCCCCAGAAGGGCTTACTAGATCTAACGGGGAAATTCCATAGCTATACTGCTTGCCTAAAGCATTATTAAGCAAATTTCATGCTGAAAATAACAGTCATTAATTGAGAACTATATTTTAATAGCAGAAATTCTGTCCTATTTCTAATGCAAAGCTTGACTATATCAGAATGCCTTTCATCAATCAGTTGGAATAACTCTTCTGAATGGAGGTGGCTTTTCTTATATATCATTTTCAGTTCATTAGCTACAGTTTTTTGTCATCTGGAGAGAAGGTCTGCCTTTTGAAAGGAAAGGTGTATTTTGCTGTAACTACAAAGGAGGTGAAAAAAAACCCCAACAACTAGAAATCAGTGGTATTATCTAAATGGATGATGCTTGAGAATTGATGCATGGCATTCAAGTAGAGATGCTGATATCTAGGTTTGTTTTTAAAATAGGGGGGAAATCTATTTAAATCTATTTTCCTGTTAAACAACTAAATAGCAGTAAAATACCATGTTTAGGATGTGAAGTTTATAGTACCAAGAGCCTTGACTCTAGTCCAGTTCTGCTTCTGTTGATATAGACTGTTATCCAGCTGGCAGTGGAGTAATAGCTGAGGCCAGAGCGGTTCCTGCATGGAAAAAACACATTCCTAAAAAAAAATATAATAAAAAAAAATCTTATTCAAATAATTAGGTGAGTCAAGAAACTTTAAGGGATAAATGCATCCTTCTCCTGTTGCTGCCATAGCTGAAAGAGGATTGAGGATCTTCCTCAGAAGATCCAAGGTTTTTGCAGATTGAATTTTTCTGCATATGAAATTCTCTGAACTGGCTTTGCCTTTTAATAGCAAGCTCTATATTTCTATCTGAACTTTTACCTCCCCCTGGAGCTTTGCCCCAACTTGCTGAAATCTCACATTTCATGTGGAATCCCTACCCTTTTCCAGCTGGAATTCTAAAGTAGTGACAGTGCCTTTTTCTGTAGGGCACTTCCTAACAGAGACAGGTTCCCTCTGAAGAGGGCAATTACCTGAAAACCAGAAGCAGCCCTTGTGTGCAAATTTCTGACAGCTAATTGCAATTCCATAGTTGCCTGGCCCTGTGCAAGGTCCTCCAAAGCTTCTGTGCTCTACCAAAGCAGTTTTCTTTCCTTGCAGTCAGACAGTAATAAGGATACGAGCTGGTTCTCTTGACTCTGGCAGGTTCACTAAACCTCTCTGACCTTGTAGCACAGGAGAAAGGAATGCAGATTTACGATGGTATAGCAAGGGACACAGGAGAGAGTCATTTGTATGATATCCCTGCCGTAGTGAACAGCTGTGGAAGTCCTGACTGTGAATTTCTGTATACTTTTCATCTCTCACGTTATGAAACAAGTACTGGCAGGAGAAAGTCTTTCCAGGAAGGAAATAGAACTAGGAAAAATGACTCCGCACAGGCAACTTGACATAAGGAAAACTCTTGTCCTGGAAAAAGTGCTGCTTTCATACATATTTTCTCATGGTGAACTTGAGGTATCGATAGAATTGTGTTCTATTAGAAGAAATTCTTCTGCTAAAAGAAATTGGAATGAGTATGATTACAGCTCGGTGGATTTTTAGCCTGGACATTAAAATTACATTCAGATTCTTCAAGAGTTCCTAAGGAAAGGGCTTGGGAGCTTGAGCTGATCAGATACCAGGTGGACCATAAATGTGCCTAGAAAGTAGCATACCTGCCACGAACATGAGTTAGCAATGAGGATTATTTCCCATTCCTGTTTCCAGGAAGATATTTCCCTCAAGAATACTTTCCAGGTAGCTTTCCAGGCTCTGATTCTTCATCTCTCCTGTTTTTTATCACTGCTCTCCTTTCTTCAAAACCACTGGTGCTGAGGAAAAAAAAAAAAAA